>JZKD02S0428657.1:206777-219041 GCA_000966675.3 Picea glauca
CCTATAAAAGAAGGGTTAGGGGTCCCATTTCAAAAGAGGAGAATCATAGTAAAGAAACTATACCTGATTGAGCATTCCCTTTGTCCCAACCTTTAGCCATCCTTGTGCAAAGAGAAGTATAGAGAAAATCAGTTCAAAGATAGTGGAAGAAGAGCCCAAGACCAAGATTGAGGAGTAGTTGTTGACTTTATCATTGTAAGGTATCACTGTGAAGTTAGTAAAAGAATTGCTTTTCTCGTCTCGCCATATGAGATTGTCATTATTGGAATATTGATTGTATGATTGATTAAATCTCTAACCCATTAGTTCATAAATCAAATGCATGTGGAGTTCTTTGTTTGTCTTTAGTGAATGAAGGTCAGGATTGGGAGGAGAGTTCAAATCAAAGAACGACCAAGTGAGAAAAAAGGGATCAACATCAAACATGAAGAATAAGGTATGTCAACTTAATCTCTTGAGCCTTGTATTTACATATGAGTAATGGGGGTCTAGGCATGAGATGATGGTAAAAAGTAAGAATCTTTAGGTCATTTATGGATGCATGATAAAACCCTTATTGCTAGTCCGTAGGAGGTATTTTCCACCCACAATAGAATTGGCGATGATACTGGGGATCTCTAGGGTTTCTTGGAATGTTTTTTGGGTATTTTTTAAAAATTGGTTTCATTACTTGTTTTTAAAGTTTCTGCAAAAGTCTGAGCTAGCGGAGTTTCTGGTCTTCCATACCTATTATCTTTGTTTCTTTTCTTGACTGCATCATTTTTTTGAGACCCACAGAGGTACACACGGCTTGTATAATTTCTCCAGGCATGTACCCACACCCTACCCTCACACATATCATGTGTACACGCTAGCTGAGGAAGTGTTAGTCACATGTATGATTTCAAAAAAATTCTTTTAGAGAGGCAGTCATCCTCTCCCCTGTCAAAAGTAATCCATCTCAAGGGTTTTTTGGAACTCATTCTAGTCTCTGTTTTTTTCAGTTTTGCAGATTAAGTTTCACCTCATATTGGTTTTGTTCTATGAAATTTTCCTTCAATTGTTTTCTGTTTCTGTCAAAGTAAGTTTCTGAGTCTTCAAGAGATTTTGGTTCTCAATACTAATAGTATTTTCCAGTTCTTGATTGCTTTTCATTTCATTTTTTAAAGAGTTTCAGAGGTACACGCGGCCTACATAAGATCTGTATGCATGTACACATGCTCTAACCTTACACAGCTCGCGTGCACACACTGGCTGTTGAGCTATCAGCAGTGTGCCCGTTGAGAAAAAAAATTGGTTTAAGAAGAGGTAGTCATTCTTTCCTTGTCAAGAGTTATACCTCTAAGGGTTCTTGGTCTCTGTCATAGTGTTTTTAGCCTAGGTTGGATTCCAGCATAGCTTTCTTTTTCATTGAAAGATTTCTTGTGTTTCCTAGCTTTTTAAACTTATTTTTAGCTTGAAATTTTAAGAAAAATGAGTTGCATTCATCAGTTTCTTTTAGAGTCTTTTGTTATTTCTGCTGTGATTGGAAGAAAATATATAAAAAAAAATAGTTTGTTAGATTTCTTTCTTTCCTATCATTTTCTTTGCATTGTTATTTGAAAATTAAAAAGAAGTTAGCATAGCATTGTGTTTTCTTCTAATTTTAAAAGCATTTCAAATATATACATATATATATATATATATAATCATTCTTTGTCAATGTTCATATAAGTTTCATCATTTTTCACAAGAGTCTTAACAACATCAGTTGCACTACCGTACCCTTTTTGAGTAAATGAAGCCATTAAAAAGAACGCTAATTAAAATTTACTAGACTTTATGTTTGTAGGGTCCATCAACTAGATTAGGCTAGAGCCTTGATTTAGGTTGGAGAGGAAACTCTTCAAGGCTATAAAACAAACATATGAGTCTATGCTAAGGAGTGTAGAATTCCAGTAATGTGAAAATTATCTAGTACCCCCCTCTAACACAAGGGATAAACATGAGGTCGCGTGAGGAAAGGTAGTGGATATAAACCCTCCAAAGATGTACCAAGCGTAGTGGGGAACACATATAGAGGACTTGTTTTGGAATTCCATTGATCGCATTTTCCACAGAGCTTCATGGGTCTTGAATCCATTCGAGGTCCTCAGTCGTATTCTGGAACACTTGCTTTTGATACCCTTGATAGGTTTCAATATTTATACCCTTCTCATTGCATTCCACCCAACTATCGACTGTACCTACCTGGTGATTGTTCACGAGCTGGCAACCTAGTTTCCTTTATTTTAGGCACTTACACAGGTGACCGTGGGGGTATACTGTAGTACCTAGGGAAGACAGTGGGCCATGCTTTGTAGAGTATACCTATAGGGTGCTTCTGTATTTGAGTTGCACTTGCACCGGTAAGTTTCTCTAGTGTTGGTTGGTGTAACTGTTCTTCCAACTAGTTTGTCATATTCTTGATTTGCCTTTAGGAACTTTTTGTGTGTTCTCTGTGCTCCCTAGTTTTCCATAGTGAGTTATTCAGTTGTGGCTTTGGGTCTCCGAGCTAGGGTGGTAGACCTCCCACTCCACTGGTTGAGAGGACTTTTTAGTCTTTCTCTTAGAAACATGGAGCCACCTCTTTATATGCGTTGTCTTGATAACACTGGTTCACCAGAGTCAGTGTGTGATTCTTTTACAGACTTGAATGATCCCGAAAAGGGAGAACCTGTGCATAATATATTCATGGATAAAATTCCCAGTGATACCAACCAAGGAGCCCCTTCACAAGGGTATTCCTGTGCTTTTCCATTCTTCAGAAACATTGGTGTCCCTTTGATGACCACTTTGTACATTCTTGGGTTGAATGTGGGACTACCGGTTTGGTTGGGTACCATTCCAAATGTACCAAATTCTCTTGATGCTTCTAAGCTAAGAACCTTAAGTCATGGGAGGCCTGCTGATCTTTCTTTGTCAACAAAGTCTTCTCCTCCTCCTTCTCCTGCCTCTGGTGAAAATACATTTACTAGTAACCGAAAGTCTAAACGAAATAGAAAGAGGAACAATAGGAAGAAGAAATCACCAACTTCTGTGAGTCATGTTGGAGATAGGTCAACAACCTCTGCATGTCACATTGAAGACTAGCACCCAGCCTCTGCAAGTTATGCTGGGGGCACACACTCACCCTCTGCAACTCATGCTGGGGGGAAAAGTTCAGTCATTGCTAGTCATACTGGTAATAGGTCTGTAGCCTCTGCAAGTCACGTTATTGACCCATCACCAACCTCTACGAGTCATGTTGGAGATAGGTTGACAACCTCTATAGGTCACGTTGAAGACCAGCACCCATCCTTTACAAGTTATGCTGGGGGCACACACTCACCCTCTGCAATTCATGCTCAGGGAAAAAGTCCAGTCACTACTAGTCATAGTAGTAATAGGTTTGTAGCCTCTATAAGTCATGTTGGAGAAGTGCAACCAACCACTACTAGTCATGTTGGGGGTATTAATTCTATTGAGAAACCTAGGTGGATAGGATGTATGCCTAAGTTCCCTTGTAAGTTTTGCAAGGGAGATCACCTTACTCATTTGTGCCCTAGCATTCCATAGGAACAAAGATTGTGGTCCCTTTCTGCAAGATCTTCTGATTCTGAGTCTTTTGAGGTTTCCTCATAGTATATTCAACCATTGGTTGAGAAAGTGGTCACGTTTATGCAGTCATCGGCTGATCCCACTCCTATTTTGAGGGGTGAGGTGCCTTTAGAACTTGTAGTCTCTTAGCCTATTCAGCCATTGGTTGAGAAAGTGGTCACGCCGATGTAGTCATCAGTTGATCCCACTCCTCTTTTGAGGGGTGAGGTGCCTTTAGACCATGTATTCTCTTAGATTATGTAGCCATTGGTTGAGAAAGTGGTCATGCTGATGCAGCCATCGGCTGGTCCCACTCTTCTTTTGAGGGGTGAGGTGCCTTTATACCATGTAGTCTCTCAGCCTATTCATCCATTGGCTGAGAAAGTGGTCATGTTGATCCAGTCATTAGCTGATCCCATTCCTCTTTTGGGGGGTGAGGTGCCTTTAGACCATGTAGTCTCATAGCCTATTCATCCATTGGTTGCGAAAGTGGTCATGCCGATGCAGTCATCAGTTGATCCCACTCCTCTTTTGCAGGCTGAGGTGCCTTTAGACCATGTATTACCACATCATAATCATCCATTGGTTGTGAAAGTTGTCATGTCGATGCATTCATCGAATGATCCCACTCTTCTTTTGGGGAATGTCGTGCCTACCGACTATGTTCTTAGCATTTTCGGTTCAATACTTTCACAACAAGGGGGCATTCCACTCATTCCGAGAACACCCCCTCCAAGCCCTAGGATGGTTTCCTTTGATTGGAATGACCTTATTGAGCCTCATCTTCCTTCTGTCACACTTCTTCAAATAAGGGTTGAAGTTAATTCAATAAACATTTATCGATGTATTGTCGATGAGGAGGCCTCTGCAAGTATTTTATCCTCCTCGGTTTGGAAAGTTTTGGGATCTCCCAAGCTTTTGTCTGCTTTGCATGATATGTTGGCTTTTGACAGACATCCTAGTGAATATTTGGGTATTCGTCCTTAGTTTCCTATCTCATTAGGTGGGGAGACTGTCCTTGTTGATGTTATAGTGGTGCAAGTCCTATTAGATTTCAATATTCTTCTCGGGCATGATTATGTATATGCTATGAATGATATGGTGTCTACGCTCTTTCAAGTGATGCATTTCCCTCACAATGGAAGCATTGTCACTATTGACCAGCTAGCATCTGATAATCACCATCCTAATTTGACATTATTTTAGACTTCCCCTTTATATGTTCCTAATGTTCATGTAGACTCTACCTTGCCACGGGTTAATTATGTGGCATCTTATCCTCAATGTTCAATTTCTTCTGAGCGAGAACCTATGAAATCATGTTGTCCTTCCCAAGACTTGGTCTCAACAATTGATCCATTGGTTTATCCAATGGGGGCATGGGATCCCTTGCTTCCCCCTCTTGGTCCAAGTGGGCTTGAGTATCTTTCTAAGTCCGATCTCGTTGTTAGTAGATCCTCAAGCCCTCCTAATTATGATTCTTCATTGATAGACTCTACCAGTACTAGCCAAAACCTCCATCATCATATGAAGTATGGTCAGTTTACTTCACCCTTTGGGACTGTTGACCCTCATTTGTGTGATTTCTTGGAGTTTGAATTTCCTTTAGATGAGGCTATCCTGGAATCCATGACTATGGTTTCTATACCACAGGAGGAATTACACCATGGTTTGTGTTTTCTTCCCTTTTGAGAGACTTCCCAAGTTGACTATCAAAGAGACTCTTGGTATGAGCCTAACAACGGGCTCTACCTGAACCAGTTTCATACTTGAGTCGTAGCCCCCAACGAGTATTCTTTTAAGCCCTTTTCAGACCCTCTAAACATGAAAATATTGTCGAGCAATCCTGTGGCCTTTCATGCTCGTTAAACTGAAATTTGAAGTCACATCTATCCGGCAATAGTTTACCCCTTTTTTGGTCCAGACAATCAACTATACGATAAAATGTATACTCTAAGGAACTTCGATTCTCTAGAAGAGTACCCCCAGGTATCATTTTAACCCTTTTTTGGGCCTGAGGGACTAAATTTATGAAAAAGGAACCACCATGGATTCCATAGTTAAGCTCCTTTCAGACTCCCTAAAATTGAAAAGATCGTCGAGTGACCTTATTCTTTCACACTCATTAAAATGGTCCAGAAGAAAATTCCTGACGGAGTCCATAGTTAAGATTTTTTCAGACTCCTTAAAAATGAAAAAATGGTCGAGTGATCTTGTCTTTATCACACTCGTTAAAATGGTTTTGAACAGACGTCTTTTTGGTGCTAATTTACCCCTTTTTCGAATTGACTATACTACCTTCAAAAAAGGTACCCCAGTGGAGTCTCCTTTTACGTTTTTCAGACTCTCTAAATATGAAAAACCACCGAGCTTACCTTCTCTAGGATCATTAAACCTACATCGAAGGACATTACCATTGAGTGTTTTATTAATCGCATTTTCATACCCACGTATTTGGCCTAATGCCGGATACATGTTGCTCTCAACTGAACCATCTAAATCATGACTTATACGCAATCCCTTTAGCACTTTGCCTCTGCGTCTTGACACCTTTGGCCCCTGGAGGATTTTTCCTGAGAGTCCTTACTTTGAACATCAATCTTTTCCTTGGGCCTTGAACTTGTATGTTTGAAAAACTCATCCCTCCTTTGTAACGTAGCATTGTTTTATTCTTTTTCCAAAATTATTGAAAAAGACAAAAAAAAATTAAATATACCCCAAAAAGAGGAAGGGAAAAGTATTTTCTTTTTATTGGAAGCACAATGAGTCTCCCTTGGAAAAAGAACATCCTTCTGTTTTTTCTTCAAGATATGGGATTTAATATGATGTTAGGAAGTTGTTCTCTCTACATAGAGTTGTGTCCTCCTTGGTTTCGTTCTCCTTCCAAACATATGAAGATTTTTTGTTGCCTCTTGCATCATGAACTTATGTGAAATTCCATGCTGCCTGAGTCTCATCATTTGTCGTGCTATTTCCCAAGGGAATTTTTACCAATCCTGAGTCAGCCCCCCTGCATTTTGTCTCTTTCCCTCATGCCTGGCCATATCGAAATTCCAATCAAGTCTTTGTTCGAAATCAATGAAGCCTTCAGTCTGATAATCAAGATTCTCTAGTCCGTGACCGACGAGTTGTCGAAGACCTTTGGGTAGTGAAGTCGTACACTCATATTACACTCCCACCCAAGTTTTGAAGAGTTTGAAGTTGTTTCTTGATCTCTGAAGACCTCATCTCCAGCCATCAGGCCTTATCAGCTTCTAGAAGATAGATACGCTACATGTATATCTTTTTTATTTCAAGATGTAGCTCCATTGTGTATTGCTTGCGGCTACACTTTATATAGTTATATGACATGGATCTACAGTGTATTTGATTGGTAGACATGATTTTATTTTATCCCAAGAAAGGGTATGCCTACCTCGGTGAGACAGTTATTATTTTGCAAACGACACCTCCTAATTTCTGGTCCCTAGGCTCACTTGTTAGGAACATCAATGAAGATTGTTAATGTATTTCAGCCATTAGATTCTCTTATGGCCTCACACATTAGGGATCATTTGTTATAACCCTAATTTTCACTAGACATGCTTACTTAGCATCATGCCATCTCAGATTCCTTCTTTGCTAAAACACTGCTGAACAACTCTTCTTAAAAACCCCTTTTATAAAGGCCCATGCGCCCTGCTCCATTACTGCACGCATGTACATGCTCTCTGACCCAAGACAACCCACGTGTACCTACAAAAGCATGAAAAAAGGAAATTTGTTGATGGAACACATAGCTTTGGGTAAGTTAACTAAACCTTTCGGCCATGCATGGTTGGTCACTCGACCAAATACCTAGCTTCTTCTAGCCTATAAAATAAGGGTTAGGGGTCCCATTTGAAAAGAGGAGAATCATAGTAAAGAAACTATACCCGATTGAGCATTCCCTTTCTCCCAACCTTTATCCATCCTTGGGCAAAGAGAAGTATAGAGAAAAGAAGTTGGAAGACAGTGGAAGAAGAGCCGAGGACCAGGATCGAGGAGCAGTAGCTGACTTTATCATTGTAAGGTAACAATGTGAATTTAATAAAAGAATTTCTTTTTTCATACCGCCATATGAGATTATCATTATTGGAATATTGATTGTATGATTGATTAAATCTCTAACCCGTTATTTCATAGATCAAATTCATGTGGAGTTCTTTGTTTATCTTTAGTGAATGCAAGTCAACAATGGGAGGAGAGTTGCAGTCAAGGAATGACCAAGCGCAGAAAAAGGGATCGACATCAAACATGAAGAATAAGGTACACCAGCTTAATCTCTTGAGCCTTGTATTTACATATGAGTAATGGGGGTCTAGGCATGGGATGATGGTAAAAAGTAAGAATATTTAGTTCATTTATGCATGCATGATAAAACCCTTAGTGCTAGTCTGTAGGAGGGATTTCCCACCCACAACAAAGAAGTTGTCACATTGAGAAGTAAAATCATCAAGCTCAACATGAACGTTGAAGAGAAAAAAACATCCACATCAGTTATAGAGAATGAAGAGAAGCACTCTAGGTTGCTAGAAAAGAAGAATGAAGAAAATAGAAAGAGTTACGCAAAAGTAATCAAAGTAAGGAATCATGGTCAACCAAAATCTAAGAAAACTATTAAAAATACATCTTCAAGGGGACCATCCATGTTCAAGCCACAAAGAAGCTTCAATAATGATCATGATTAGTCAAGACAAAAATTCATAAGGACTAAGCCACAAAGAAGATCATTCACTCCCAGGTATGCAAATTTATTTTATGGTCATTATTTTTATTGTACTAACTTTGGACATAAGGTTGCAAATTGCAGGGATTATAAAAGAAATGTTCAAAGAATAAGTTTTTATGTGGCCTCACATAAAATTGAGTGTTACAAATGTCATAACTATGGACACATAGCCAGTGATTGTAGAAGCATGATTGATACTTCCATGAAAGAGAATAATGATATCAGATATAATAAAGTATGGATAAGAAAACAAGAAGAACGGGTGAAAAAATACCAGGTACTAGAGATCACAAGATTGGCAATAAAACGAGATGAAGAAAATTCTATAGAGAAAAAGAAAGATGTCAGATACAGAAAGGTTTGGAAAATAGCTTAAAATAAGTAAGGGAAAGTAAATAAGGAATAGGTTCGAGAGATTGTACTTTCAGGCATTGTAGTGAAATATGAATCCACAGACAAAAAGAAAGAAGTCAGAGCTCGGAGAGATAATGAATCTAGACATTAAGATGATGATGAATCTACCAATGAATATGATGATGAATACACATCAGAGTAGGAATTATTCTGAGCCATCTAGCTTAGAGACTCCCAAGTAATATGAATATTAGATAGGGGGAGTCTGTGCGATAGCTATGATAGACCAACAAACCATCCTTCGAGCAGCTTGCAGAGTTTGAGAAGATAGATTCAGAGCAATCAGTTAGAAGAAGTACAATTTGATAGTATAATGATAAATGAGTTAGCATTAAGGAAAGTTGTGCAAGTAGAGTCTTGGACAGTATGGACAGAGATGGATTTGTAAAAACACTTAGTAGGTTTCGATAGATATATGATAGTGTATGAGAGCATGGATTCATAGATTGGTTCAAAGACAAAGGAACATTATCGTAATGGATGATAATTAAACAGGAAATGGCTCAAAAAATGCTAATGGAATACAAATTGACAGAAATTGTTTGGACATGGGTAGTGCATACATCAATTCACATTCAAAACAAAGTAATTCTCAGAAACAACACTGAAAAAACTCCCTACGAGCTATGGAAAGGAAGACTAGAAAATGTGAAGCACTTCAGAGTTTTTGGAAGAAAATGCTACATCAAAAGAGAGGATAGAAGAATGGGAAAGTTTTACTCTCATGTGGACAAAGGAGTACTTGTTGGTTACTCAAGTACAAGGAAAACATACAAGAGTTACAATCTAATATTGAACAAAGTTGTGGAAAGCATCAATGTAACAATTGATGAAACAAGCAGACCAGAATCTAATGAAGAAAATGAATCAATGAAACAACCCTTAGAAGAAGAAGTAGGAGATGAAAAGGAAGTAGAAGAGGAAGATGAAGAGAATCCGACAGAAGAAGAAGAGAAAATTCAGCAAGTGTCTCTAAAGACACCCAGTAAATGAATACAGAAGAATCATCCTTCAAACCACATTATTGGAAACAAAGATACAGGAGTTGAGACTAGAAGAAGAATTCGGTCACCAAAAAAAACAAACCTAGCACTTTTATCTACAATTGAACCAAACTATTTTGAATAAGCCAACAAGGATGAATTTTGGAATAAGGCCATGGATGAAGATTTGGATCAAATAGAGAAAAATGACACTTGGGAATTGGTTCCAAGACCAAAAATAAGAATGTGATCGGCACAAAATGGATTTTCAGGAGTAAATTGAATGAAGATGGAAAAGTTACAAGGAACAAAGCTAAATTGGTATGTAAAGGATATGCTCAGATTGAAGGAATCGAAATTGAAGAGATATTTTCCCCAGTTTCCAGAATGGAAGCAATATGTTTTCTTTTAACTTATGCATGCTCCAAAAATGTTAAAGTATATCAGATGGATGTAAAATCAACTTTTTTGAATGGGAAACTTGAAGTGGAAGTCTACATTGAACGACCAGAAGGATTTTAGTTGTCAGAGAACATAGATTATGTGTGTAAATTAAACAAGGCCTTGTATGGTCTAAAACAAGATCCTAGAGCATGGTACTCCAGACTGGATAAGTATCTGCAACATGTACGGTTAATGAAAGGAAGTGTAGATAAAAACCTCTACATAAAGGTAAGTCAAGGTAATATTTTATTAATTGAAGTTTATGTTGATGATATTATTTTTTGTAGTGATGATGATAGGTTAAGCTAGAAATTTGCAAAAGATATGCAGAAAGAATTTGAAATGTCACTACTTGGAGAATTATCCTTCTTTCTAGGACTTCAGATACATCAAATCAACCAAGGAATTTTTATTTCTCAAACCAAGTATATCAGAGAAATGATAAAGAGGTTCGGAATGGAAGATTGCAAACCAGTTATCACTCCCATGCAAACCAGTTACAAGTTGAGCAAAGATGATGATTCGAAGTCTACAGATCAAAGGAAATATAGGTCAATGATTGGAAACCTATTGTATGTGACAACATCCAGACCATATGTAATGCATACAGTTTGACAGGTGGCATGATTTCAAGAAGCGCCAAAGGAATCACATGTATTAGCAGTGAAGAGGATTTTCAGATATCTCAAAGGAACAGAAGAGTTTGGGCTATGGTATCCAAAAAGAAAGGATATATCACTAATTGCCTACAAAAATGCAGATTGGGCAGGTTGTATTGATGATCGACGAAGCACTAGTGGAGCAATGTTCTACTTGGGTGAGTGTTTAGTATCATGGCTAAGCAAGAAACAATCATCAATATCTCTATCTACAGTCGAGGCAGAGTATATTGTAGCAGTAGTATGTTGTACGTAGGTTCTTTAGATGAAACAAACTTTGATAGATATATAGGTTGAGTATGATGAACCCATTCCAATATATTGTGATAATACAAGCACCATCAGTATCTCAAAAAACCCAGTGATGCACTCCAAGACGAAGCACATTCCAATCAAGTATCACTTTCTAGAGGAACAGGTTGCAGAAAAGAACATCAAAGTTGAGTATGTGGGCACAAAAGAACAAGTGGCAGACATCTTTACAAAACCACTTCCACAAGAAGCCTTTGAATATCTTCGCCAAAGACTTGGAGCTATTTATACTCCAAAATGAATGCTTTTTGAATGCTTATCTTATATATCTTAGATGTACATGAGGAAGCACCATAAGAGGACAATTTATTCAGGGGGAGCAACCCCAGATGGAAAGATACATTTGTCATTGATGACAAAGGGGGAGAGATTTATTAGATGCATAGGATAGAGGCATGGTTCCACAAGGAGAAGATTTATCATATGTAGAGGACAAATGAATGGTTCCACGGGGAGAATATCTATCAGATGCAGAGGAAAGAGGCATGGTTCTAGGCGGATCATGAGTGATATGATTTCAATATTGCATTAGAGTGTTTCCATCAATGCCAAAGGGGGAGATTGTTGATTAAGGTTGGTTGTCATTGATGTCAACCCTTAAAGAAAGACCTGTAGCACAAAGGTTTGGGTAATGGAACCAATATTGTTTGATCTAAATATGACTCATTATTGTTTTTTCATGGTTGATAAGAAGTAAATATGGATGGAATCCAAAGTGGTCCCCTTATGCTGAAATCCCTCATGGGAAGAAGCTTTGTGGAGTAAGAGAACCCTTCCTTAATTTTGGAATAATGAGATGAAGGAAAGTGAATTTGTTAGGGAAAATATCCTAGATGGATATTTCTTGTCATTCCATTTCCGATGGTATGTGTAACTTCACATAACTCCTCACGATTAGAGAGTTATGTCCATGATAAGTTGGAGACCCCAGGTTTGGGTAATGGACCTAAGTTTCTTTGATGGATAATGGTATGAGTTATGATATATTTTCATATAATAATATTCTATATTGATAGTACATGTCATTCCATTTCTTTTGGTATGTGGAATGTCACATAACTCCTCACGGTTTGAGAGTTATGGCCTTATGAAGTTGGAGGACCCTCATATGTCATCTAGAAGCCCC
>JZKD02S0428657.1:219091-254203 GCA_000966675.3 Picea glauca
GAAAAGAAGGCTGAAATGCAAGGAAGGATAAATTCTTTTGATGGTGCTTTCTAAGGTATGTTATTTACAGGTCATCTCACCATTTTCGCTATAACATTTTTTCTATAATGATTCAAACCATAAAATTTCTATGCCATTGAGAAAACATATCCAAGTATATTTCCTAAAAAAACCATCTTGTGGGTCGTTGTATTTTGGGAGTTACACTCCGTGGAAAATAGCGTTTCTGGCTAGTCCTTAAGCTAGTCAAAAGAAAGTGTTTCAGGTAAAAATGTCATAACTTCTTCATAACAGATCCATATTCAATGAAACCAAATGTGATGGTTAGAATAAAGTATCTCGTATGATTTGTAACATTTTAAGATCAATTCAACAAATATTTCATGCAGGGCATGCTCTACAAGGTCGCTCTCTAGAATAATACAGAATTCAACAAGGTATGCCATTTTTGTTATAACTCCTTTTTTGAGAGGTTCCAAGTAGTGAAACTTGGAGTAATTGCACAAAACACATTGAAGAACATTGTGTATCAGTTTCATATATTTATAAATTATAGGTACAAAGTTATGATTACTTCAAGTTAGGGTTCTTGACTAATCCAAAACTAGGCATGTGAGACTAAAGAAAAGTTTGATGAAAATGATAGTCTCTTGTTGTTAAAGTTAAGGAAGGTTTGTGGGAATATGATCATATACACTAGGTCTATTACATAGCTACAAATCAGATTTGGATTATGAAATTGATGAGGGCTTTTGGTTGAGGTACATGTTGAGTACATGGTTGACACAAGTAGTTGATAAGTTGGCACATACATGAGGTGTATAGTTGATGATGTTGGTACATATTGATGAGTATTTGAAACATGATTGGTACATATTTGGTACATGGTTGGATGAAATTGTTTATGGTATAGGTTGATTACAGATTGGTGCATGGTTGATGCACTTGTTTATGGTATAGGTTGATTACAAGTTGAGGTACAGGTTGATGCATGGTTGATGCATGGTTCAGATTAATTTGTACAGGTTTATAGTGGTATATATCATAGTGAAAGTGTGACAGTGGTTCCATCATTCTACTTCTACTTAAGGGAAGTCAGATGGGGCAAGGAGAGGTGGTTGTAGCCACCTTCCGGTTGTAGCTAGAGAACATAAGGGGTTGCAGCCTCCTTCCGGTTGTATCCATAGAATTGGGGAGTTGGAGATTCCTTTATGTTGTAGCCTGAGAAACTAGGGTGTTGGAGCCTCCTTCCAGTTGTAGCTTGACAACAAAGGAATTTGGTGCTTCCAATGAATGTAATTCTTCAAGACATATAAGAAAAATCATTCTTTGTTTTTCTCCCGATTTGGGTTTCCACATAAAACACTGGTGTACTGTGTATGTGTATGAGTGTTCATGTGTTCATTGCTTATTTACTCTGAAGTTATTGGATGATAATGCTTCATTGATATAACACTTGAATTATATGGTTAAAAAAGATTAAATTTCTCTATTACTGATTAACCCCCCCTCTCACTATTCCAACACACACACACACACACACACACACACACATATATATATTTGCACCATCACATCAATAACATTTATCATAAATCAAATACAAGAACATATGAATATCATTAAAGACAAAAAATCATCAAATCACACACAATACACCATGATGAGACACCAAAAATATATGTATATATATCATCAAGTTTGAAAAATGGGGTAAAAAGGGTCAAACCTCACTACATCCATGCTTGGAAATCATACAAACAAATGGGGACACTACCCCTATACATGTCATATACAAACGTCTATGGGCCTCACCCATATACATAAAAAAATACAAAAAGCAAGCACCGCCCACCCAAATCATAGAATTCAAAATAGATATATATTTTCACATCATCACATCCATAACATGTATCATAAACAAAATACAAGAACATATTCATATCCAATCACAAATAATACAACATGATGAGACACTGAAAACTGTATGTATATATATCATCAAGTTTAAGAAATGGGTACAATGGGTTTATCCTCACTACATCTATGCTCATAGATCATATACAAAAATGGGGACACTACCCCTATACATGTCATATACAAAAGTTTGTGGGACTTGCCCATATACATCAAAAAATACAAAAACTAGGCACCACCCATCAAAATCATAGTCCATCACATTTAAGGTGGACCAAGATCAAGAAATCCATGAGCTAGATACCCCCCTCTAGCTAGTGGTCCCCCTCCTACTGGTGGAACTACACCATAGGTGGTCTCATCCATCCCATTAACTGGACTCCTTCCACTAATTCCCATCATACCAATGGGTGTGAATTAGTGTTAAGGTCGATGCACAACTCTAATACCTCCTCATATTGGACCCTATTACATCATGCCTTAGGAAATCCTCACAATACCTGATCAAAATGTTGGGAGAGGTCATCTATCTAACCTTGGAGCCTTGCATCTCCTTCAACAACTCCCTCACCCAGAGGCTCATCCTATGGCTATTGTGCTAGCCCTACCTCTGCATCATCATAACACCAACATTATCCACCTCTTATCTATTCCTCACGATATCCTACTACAGGATCTTGCACCATTTATATATATTAACCTCATGGTCCATTATGTGAAAACAAAAATATGGATACACGTTAGTACTATGCCAGATAATAATAAAAACTTACATAGAAACATCAAAATAAAAATAATATATCAACCACAAACTCACTTTAACTATCCCACACATCCATTGGGAGGGATAGTGTTAGGATCATTATGATAGTCCATATTGACATAAAGGTACTCCAATATCACCTGGGGGGTTTTCTCCATAACCCATAAAAATTTGTAGTGAAGTAGCACCCCACTGAGCCTCCACCCTCTCAAACTAGTATTTCGACCCCTCACTTCATTCAAGATAGTGTCAACCTTATTGGTCTCAATACAAAGTGTGGGTGGAAGAACACCATCCACTCTAGAAAGAAACTACATGTCACAAATTTCAACACAAATTCACCATCCTAGCCCCATGCACACCACGTCAAATGTGATTCCATTTCCTCCCTCATCAAGAAGGTCTAGGTATAGTTACAACCCTGGAGAACTCACTCCACAATCATCATCTATGCCTTGACAATCTGTTAGGTTCCAAATAACCCATATATCCTCACCACCATAGTGGCCACCCACGTCACCAACTCTCAAATGCATGCCACCTGGATCAATACTCTGGTGATCGTGTCATCACAATCATAGTGACAACCCACTAATTCTTACACAGTAACTTCCCCATCCATATAGTGCATCAGCTCAGGGACTTCTCCCCATATCAAAATTATTATCAAAAAATATATTCCATTCTCAGTTGACACCTCCAACATCTAACCTCAAACCTCAAATGTCGCATGGTTCATCCTCCACATCCTGACCAAAAAAGTTAGCATATACTCCTAGGAGCATAGTGACATGGATTAAAAGAACCTCAGAAGGAAAAAGTTGTCCATATCAAAGTGTAATGTAGAGTTCACCGTCACCTTTGTGTGGAGAGAATCCCAATATATCTCTCACCACCGAATAGGTATGTTGTAATATCCAAAGTATCACAACCTACACAAAACAATTAGTCAACTACTGCTCCTACCAAAAATTCATCTATTTCTCATATTTCACATGGAACACATGACTATCTCTCAAAAAATCATGTTGATCAACACATATGTCTCTCACATAGTCACATTGGTCAGCACAACTATTCACCAACAAATCATATTAATTCCCACACAAACATCACCAGATTTCCCACATTGAGCAATGTGATTTTTCACATAACAGTCACATTGGTCAACATGGTCAATAACAGCTTAGTCGTGTTGATTGTAGTGCACATGTGGGTAAATTGACTATGATGTACAATACAGGTGATCAAAACATACACATTATGATGTGCATAGGTATCTTTTTATCTCTCATGCATACTGCACTATGCCCCTCAAAAAAATCCATACAACCTTATGTACTATCCTAGGAATAAAATTAAAATTTCCAAAATCATCGGGAGGTTAGGACCCTTCATTCTCCTAAAACTGGATATTGATAAATTATGTGCGTGTAGGAGAGATTAAGCTCTCATGGGATACACTGATATGCATGCATCCACATCACCTCAAGCACAAATAAGGTGGCACGGAGGGCTCCACTACCATTTATACAACCTGGGCCCAAACTTCATTGAGCCCATATTGGAGCTCAAGATCCCCATTTTCCAAACCACTCATGCCATTTGGATCACCACTTTCCATTCTACATAATATTATATTCTATTTATCTTTTCACACACCTTCGCTAGGACCCATATCTTGGCACCCAAGTTATAGGTATGCTTTCTCACTATCAGTTTTTCAAATTTCCTCATCATGTTTTCTAGTTTCAAGTATTTTTTTACTTCAGGTATTTGGTTTTCATGTGTACATACTTGTCATTAGGTTCAAAATACTTTCCATTAAGGCCATCCCATGGGCCCTTCAAGTATATGTTTCAAAAATGGCATGTAGTCACTCCCTCTGTGAATAATTGCATATATTAGTATCATCCAAGTGACATATTTCTTTAGGTTCACATTACCCAGTATCACAACAACTTCACTTAATTTCACTATGAATCTAGTTGTTGTTTTCTAGTAGTATTTTCAGCTACATGGGTTATCCCACACTTTTTGTTCCCCTAGTAAAAATGACACCCATTTTGTTATATCCCGTAACTACAAGATTCTAAGTAGTTCACACTTCTGAGATTGAACTTTGTGTTTCTTCTCATCATATTTCTAGCCTAACCACCCATGGACTCCCAAATTCTAACAAGTTTTTAACTGGTTCTTTTCAGTGAACCTAAAAATTTTCAGTGGCCCCTCATATCCCCAAAAAATAGTTGATCATCTACAATCTAATCTGCTAACTCCCACCTACACAGATACCTACCCATGGGGCCTCCACCCTTCATATGATATCACATCAATCTAGCCTCACTAGGATGAGCCATTTCATCATTGGGGCACCTGTTTCTATGCTTGCACATCCAACCCAATTGTTCTTTATTCATTTGGTAATAATAAAAAGTTCCTTTTTTATTTACATCAACAAAGTAGACTTAGGCCATCACACCCAACCACATCATTTTTTAACCAACAACATTCCTCGCCACCCTTGGTTGGATCATTCACACTAACAACATTTTCTGTAAACACCTATATTATCATCCAAACCTCAATCATCCCAGTATCATTTTTTATGATCCTCATTTTTTCACCCATAACCATGAACTCGTTTTATCCTTTTCACCTCTAGTAACAATTTGAAAATACATTGTCATTGTCTGACTATTCCCATGACATTAGACACCTTTTTTTCAGTTGAATTTTTTTCCTTTCACCACTCTCATCCATCACTTATTATTTTACCATTGGAAGTGCTAAGTCCCATTTACCATCGACCTCATCCATCCTTACTAGACACACATCACTCTTACAAGTCAATACCTAGTACCATGTTGATCAATTGATTTCAATGGGAACTTCTCTCTTTGTAGTTTCAACCTCATTCATGTCTACCTCAACAACAATTTATAATACTATTGCAGTATCTTTTTTCTTATTTACACATAAATGATGAGCCTCAAATAGGAAAAAAAGAGTCATTATTTCTCTTTGATTTCGTTGACCCCCCTAATGTTCGACATTAGCACATATTCACACCAGGGTGGGCATTACTTTGTGACAGTTTTGTTTTTTAAGTTCCATCAAAATACCCATGGGTTGAAAAGACATTTATTCCTTCATGTAATGAACATACACCTCAAATGTTCACTTCAACCTCCAAGGAATGTTCTCCTTCATTGTAATAACAGAAGGCTGAACCACAACTGTAAATGTTAATACATATATACTTTATATGGTGAGCCATGATGTAGAAAGGACAGTATGTTTGTGATGTAAAAGTAAATTCATTTACATGAAAACATTAATTAAAAACACATAACTGCATGCAGACCAACCATGTAAAGGGTATGGGGGACTAAATTCCACTAGTTAGGGAAAGAGGGGCTAAAATTTAAGGTTAAGGGGATAAGCTAGGGAGCTTCAGCCAAAAAGGAATATTATACTAATATTCCTTAAAATATAAAGTATGGATAATTATTTTTATCCTAATTTCTAAGGATGAGGAAAAGTGGGTCAAAGTAGCTCTCAACCTGACAAGTGTCAAGTTAGGAACATGCATACAAAGAGCTTGGATTTAGTGCTTTTTTTGTGGGATTCCATTTTTCCTCCATTCCTTCACTCATGAATTTGGAGGTGTCCTATGTAATTTCTTGTTACCGCCACTTTACCTGTTGGTCCTAAAGTCTACATCTGACTGCTAAAGGGCAAAGCTAGGCCACCTCAAGTTAGGAATGGTCAGTTTTTTTATTTATGGGTTAGTTATAGGGTTGGTTTACAAATACATGAGCTTAGTTTGGTTGGTCGAATGACATGGACGAGGGTCATCCTTGGATGGTGGCACACTAAGTACAAACAAGTGAGATAGTAAAGGTAAGAAACAAAGAAAAACAAAAAAGCATTCAATGAACAATCTGTTGCTAGAAGTTTAAGCCTTAAAATTTCATTCCAAGCCTTAAAAATTTACCGGAAATACAACTATTCCCATAGGTTGCAACAAAAAACAATATTCATCAAAGCATAGCTGTTATCACAGGTTGCATATTGATAAAGACAAATTATACAATAGATGAAGGAAAATAAATGTACTTCAAACAAATCAAAATTGTATTCAATATAAGAAACACATACAGATTTGGACACAAACAAATTGTCATCAATAGTATCTTCACCAGGTAGAGAGATTTAGCCCATGTGTAGAATGGGTCCAACCAGTTGTTGTATTGATCTCTTTCTCTAAAAAACTCCCCCCCTTATAACATACAAAATATGCATATTTATCACAGATGTGGAGGTCCTCGAACAATGTGGAACTGAGGCTTAACTCTACACCTCAACTGTAAAACAACTTATTAACTTAACTAAAACACATTGTTGGAGCATGTTAATGAATACTCTAAACTTGACTTAACAAAAAGGAGTGGTTATTATGACACATACAAGACCACTTATTATTCATTAAACTAAAAGAGTCTTGAACTAAACAATTGAAAACTGCTACTAGCAATGAGAATGGACTAATGCATGCACTGGAATGAACTGATATTGGCATAGAATGACCAGGAGTGATAGAACTAAGTTCTGCATTAATCATTGTCATGCATGCATGTTTTTCGAGGCCACTAGAGATAACTGAATATGTTGGCAGTGTTTTTCCCTTACTTATCTCTTGGAGGAAAGAAGTAAGTCATCTGGCATTTTTTTGTAGTCATTAACATTCTCTATGTAGTTCAGATGTTTGGTTTATCCATTTCTAGTTTGGATCCCCTGCTAAAGTTTTCTTAGTCTATCATTTTTAGACTTCCTAATGCAAGAGAATTGTCAACAAGTGCAAGTGGAGAACAACTGGATATACACCAATGCACATTTTGGAAGGATTTTGAATTTCAAAGGATGGCACATTAATGTAATAGTTGGAAGATATATTTTATTTTAATTTTTTGGGGATTGTAATACAGATATTAAGCATTCGCTCTCATCTGTTGGTTGTGAACATTTATTTTAATAAATGAAAAGTAGATGTAGTGTTTAATTCAACAATATAGCTTAGAGTTGTAAGAGGGAAAACTTAAGAAGACTCCCTCGTATGTATTGGATTATTATTCTCATTGTAATTAAGTTGTATAGCAAGAGAGCATAGGAGAGTAGAGAAGAATAGAGATTGTAGATGTTGTATGAGAAGGTAGATATTTCTATTGAACCATGTACAGAAGCACTTATATTAATATAAGAATGCTTTGATTCAATTTCATGGTGTATTATGAATGTTGTGTGTATCTATTGAATGGTATGTTTACAAATTTCTCATGTTCTATGTTATGTAGTTGTTTCAATTCCATATATGTGTGATTTCATGTTGAATATATGAATTTTGTGTGGAGAGTATGAGTTTCAATTGTTTCTCTTCCTGATAATTCCTGCAGGGAGTGCAATGAAAGTCCATAAGGAGTGTGTCGATGAGTTTCTGAGTCTTACCTCAGAAAATCTCGAGAGAGATGTCATTGATATTATACCAGTAGAAGTGAAGCTAGAGCACAAATCCATGAAAGGTGTGCCTAGGATGAGGAGATTCTTATACTTTTCCAACCCAAGTGATCAATTTAATAATATCTGTCGCAAGAAGTGTGTAGAGTTGGAGTTGTCAGATAATCATAGATTATCATGAAGGCCGCAATGAGTGCATGCAGGATTCCTTAAAATCCTTGAGTTTGTAGTAAGGATTAATATTAGGAAGGATAGAGTTATGGGAAGTTCAAAGGAAGGACAAGGGTTGAAGTCACCTCATAGAAATCAAGCTGAGGAAGAAAAATGTTGAGTCATTTGGCGAGAAACCATCGAGAATCTCTACAAACGGTTGGAATTCCCGGAGGGAGAAAAACTAATTTTTCATGAGACGTTGGATCTAGTAGATATTTGGGAAGGATAAGTTCAAGTGTATTTTCAACATTCACAGGCCCAGAAGAAAGGGTATTCGTCAGATTTAGAGGAGAGGGAGCCATTGATTTGGCGTTCTGAAATATCGACATTTCGAGAGTCAGAAGAGTGTGGAGGAATCTATAACTCGAAGGTTGTGAATCACAAAATCCTGACGCTATCTGGATCATCAGATCACAGAGGAATCAGGACCATTGATCTAAGGTGAGGAAGTCAAGAGTTTAGATATCAGGAAAAGGCAGCAAATCTACATCACAAGTTCTTGATATGCGAAATTCTGACGTGTTCGGAGGTGGACCCAAGGGTTTGACTGAAGGCCATATTGTATAATAATAAGGGAGGATATAGGGACCATTAGCCCTATTTCAAGGTTTCGAGAATCAGAGTAGTCAAGGTGACTTGAAACGAAATTCTTGAAATCGTGAAATGCAAAGAGCCTTTGATTGGGTTCGTGGTCACTCGATGGTCACGTGGAGAGGAGAGTTACTCCTAGTGCTTATTCATGTTGGTGTAGTTTTGTAACAAGGACCCATGGATTTTTTTTTCATGAAGGTTATAGTGTGGACCAAGGAGCCATTTCGGCTCAGAGGAGTTGAAGATCCATATGCCAAGAGGTCAGAAGACCTTGCTGAGGTAGGGGCTCTGTGTTAGGTGGTATGAGAGATTAAAACTATTGTTTTCTGTAAGTAAGAGAAGATAGAGGACAATCGTGATTTGAATTCTATGTGGTGGAATTTGAAACAATGTCACCAACGAGACATCCAGAAAGAAAATTACCCAATTCAGTCATGGAGAGGGAAATGAGAGAACTTCATGCTTGATTAGATGCTATGGAGACAACATAGAGTCAGACACCTGATATTGGAGATATCAGTGAAGTTGAAAGAGAGAACAAAGAAGGATAAGAATAATTTTTAGCCGAAGATGCTGTAGAGGAACGTCTATTTAAAGTTTTTGCAAGAATACGTGCCAGAGAAAAGTTGGACATCCTGATGTATGAAGGCAATTTGGATGTTGAGAAGTTGCTAGATTGGTTTAGAGCTATAGATAAATACTTTGACTATGAGAATATCGAAGAAGATAATAAAGTAAGGAAGGCTATCACTAGACTGAAAGGACATGCAACACTATGGTTGGATGAACTGCAAGCTGATAGGAATTGCAAAGGAAAATAATGAATTAAATCTTCAGATAGAATGGTATCCAAGATGGAAGACAAGTTCATACCTAGATATTATCAAATCAATATGTTTCGAAGAATACAAAATTTGAGACCGAAAGGGATGACAGTGAAGGAGTATACAAAGGAATTTTATAGACTTAACATCAGAGCTAGTCATCGTGAGAGTGATGATCAAAATATCGCTAGATACATGAATGACCTGAGATATGAGATTCAATATGAGATGATCATGGTGACAATCATAAATGTGGAATATGCTTATCAATTTTCTCTGAAGGAAGAAGAGAAATTGTCTTGAAAACAAGGTCAAAGGGGCAGAGGTAGAAGTCAAATCAGAGACAAAGAAATTTCCTAGGATAGAGTATAGAAGCCCAAGGATGAAGAGAAGAAACCTCATAACCACCGAGAAAGGGGAGGAAGTTCACAAGGAATACAATATGCCGAAAGGAACAATTTTCCTCAAGCAAGAGGAAGAGGAAGAGGCAGAGAAGGTGAAGTAAAGTGTTTTTTTTGTGGGAAGATAGGACACAAATATTGGGAATGTCCCGATAGAAAAAGGGATGGAGGAGGCGAAGATCACATTTCAAAAGAACAAAGGTGAAATATTGAGCCAGAAGATGCAAAAGGTGGAAGATCCTTAATGACGAGGAAAATTCTCTTAAATCCAGAGAAAGAGATCGAAAATCCAGTCCAGAGGAGCAATTTGCTTAAGACTTCTTGCAAAACCAAAGATAGGGTATGCAAGGTGATAGTTGACAGTGGAAGCACATATAACTTAGTATCCACAAAGATGGTGGAGAAGTTGGAATTGGAGACATTTTCACATCTGAGTCCATATAAAGTTTCATGGTTGCAAAAATGACATCATGTAACAATCACTAAACAATGTTTAGTTGAATTTAAGATAGGGGGTTATAAAGATGATATTTTATGTGACGTAATTCCCATGGATGTCTGTCATATTTTCTTGGGAAGGTCATGGCAATATGACAGAAATGTTATTCATGATGGAAGAAAGAATACCTATACCTTGGAGAAGAATGGTAGGACACATATGTTGATGCCAATTGAAGACAAGAAGGCGAAAGAAGAAACAAGCAATACTATACTTCTCATGAGTGGGAAGGAACTTCTAGATGACATCAAGAAAGATAAAGAAATGTAGCTTGTTGTGGTTAGAAAACTTAGAGTCATCTTGACCAATACTTCAATAAGTGATCTACCTGAGGATATTCATGAACTGTTGGAGAATTTAGCTGATATAGTGGTGGATGACTTACCTTGTTCTTTGCCTCCCATCAGAAGTATATGCCATCACATTCACCTTATACCAGGAGTGAGTTTGCCAAAAAAAGTAGCATACAAATTGACGCCATAGGAGAATGAAGAGGTTAAGAATCAAGTCTAGGATTTGATGGACAAAGGGTTGATTAGAGACAGCTTGATCCCATGCGTTGTACCAATAGTGTTAAGTCCAAAGAAGGATGGTGGATGGAGAATGTGTACAAACTCGAGGGCTATAAACAAAATCACCATCAAGTATAGATTTCCTTTACCCAGGATGAATAAATTAATGGATTGCTTGAGTGGAGAAAAGGTTTTTTCAAAAATTTATTTGAAAAGAGGATATCATAAGATTATAATGAGGGAAGGTGATGAATGGAAGACAACATTCAAGATGAATGAAGGGTTGTATGAATGGCTTGTCATTCCATTTGGCTTGATGAATGTGCCAATTACTTTTATGAGGTTGATGAATGAAGTCTTGAAATATTTCATTGGGAAGTTTGTAATTGTGTATCTTGATTATATACTGATCTTCAGTAAAACTGAGGAAGAATATTTGAGACATTTAACTCTAGTGATGAGGAGGTTTCAACAAGAGAAGTTGTTGATAAATCTAAAGAAGTCGTCTTTCATGAAGAAAAAACTCATTTATTTGGGTTTTGTGATTGATTTGAATGAGTTGAAGATGGATCCTGAGAAGGTAAAAGCGATCAAAGAATGGCCATCAACAAGAAATATATTTGAAGTTAGGAGCTTCCATGGACTAGCCAATTTTTATAGGAAGTTCATCAGAAATTTTAGTGGAATTTGTGAAACAATAATGGACATAGTCAAGAAAAGACATAAATATTTTCATTGGACAGAGGAGGTAGAGAAAATTTTCAAGTTGTTGAAAGAGAAAATAAATGAACAACCAGTTATGGTTCTACCATATTTCAGTAAAACATTTCAAGTGAGATGTGACGCAAGTGGATTTGTGATTGGAGCAGTCTTAAGTCAAGACAATAGACCAGTTTCATACTTTAGTGAGAAGTTGATCGATGACAAGAGGAATTATTCCATGTATGATAAAGGGTTTTATGTAGTCATAAAGGTGATGAATAAATGGAGGCACTACCTGGTTCCAAAATAGTTTGTTTTGTATAGTGACAACCAGGCCTTATAGTTTATAACCAAATAGGAGAAACTGAACCAGAAACATGCAAAACGGGTTGAATTTATGAAAAAATTTACTTTTTTTATAAAGAACATTTCTGGAAATGATAACAAGGTTGATGATGCATTGAGTAGGAAATGTTTGATTCTACATGAGTTTCATGTGAAGACATTATGTTTTGATAGCCTTAAGGAAATGTACATAGATGATTAAGATTTCAAGGATGCTTATGAAGCATGTGAGAATCTTGTTTAGAGAGACATAAGCCAATGGATTGAATATTTAATTTAGGATGGACTACTATTTAAAGGAAATCAGTTGTGTATCCCGAAGATTTCTATGAGAGAAAACCTTTTGAAGGAAAAGCATAGTGGGGGATTGGTTGGAGATTTCGGCCATGATAAAACATTTGCGCAACTGAACAGTTTGTATTATTGTCCAGGAATGAGGAAAAATATCAGAAAATTTGTCAACATATGTAGAATATGCTAGCACAGAAAGGGGAAAATACAGAATACAAGGTTGTATCAACCATTGCCAATACCAGAGAGGCCGTGGGATGCGGTAAGCATGGATTTTGTGTTAGGATTGCCGAAGAAATATAAGGGTTGTGATTCTATATTCATGGTAGTCAAAAGATTCTCAAAAATGGCACATTTCATTCAATGTCAGAAAACCAGTGATGCAACACACATTGCAAATCTGTTTTTCAAAGAAGTTGTTCGACTTCATGGTTTACCCAAGAGTATTGTTTCAGACAGAGATACCAAATTTGTTAGTCATTTCTGGAGGACACTATGGAAGAATTTGGGGACAAATATATATTTTAGCTCAACATATCACCCTCATACAGATGGACAAACTGAGGTAGTAAATCGAAGTTTAGGGGACTTATTGAGGAGTTTAGTCGATGAACATCACAATCAATGGGATCAGATTCTTCCATAAGAGGAATTTGCATATAATGACTCACCTAATAGGAGCACAAGACAGATCCCATTCCAAATAATGTATGGAATGCATCCAAGAGGAGTATTTGAGTTGAGAGACTTAGAGCAGAGTGATTTCAAGAGTGCTGGAGCAGAATATTTTGCAGTAGATATGTAGAAGCTCCACAGTAAGATTAATGAGTGGTTGGAGAGTTCCAACTAGGAATACAAGCATAGAGAAGATCAACACAGGAGAGAGATTCAATTCAAAGTGGGAGATTTAGTATTATCACACCTCATAAAATAAAAGTTCCCAGGGGGAATGTATAATAAGTTGAAGATGAAAAAGATATGGCCATGTAAGATTTTACGGAAATTTGAGGCCAATGCTTATGAGATAGAATTACCAGATGGTGTGGGAATACCACCCATATTCAATGTAGGGGATCTGTATCCTTAGAAAGAAGATGAATAAAGAGGAGAAGAGAATAAAGAGGAGATTCAATGGGTCAAACAGATGCCTATAGCTGAAAACTTGAAGATGGAAAAGATCATTGATCAGAGAGTTTGCAAGAAGACCTGGAGGAAAACATATCTTGAATATTTGGTAAAATGGAAAGGACACTCGATTGAGTATGCTAGTTGGGAAAGTGTAGCAGATATCCATAAACATGGACAGATAATGCAGGAGCTCATGGACAGGAGTCCATGAAATTTTTCATCCAGAGGAGTATGATGTAGGAGCATCGTCAGCAAGCGCAAGTGGAGAACAACTAGATATACACCAGTGCACATTTTGGAAGAATTTTGAATTTCAAAGGATGGCACATTAATGTAATAACTAGAAGATATATTTTCTTTTAATTTTTTGGGGATTGTAATACAAATCTTAAGAATTCACTCTCATCTGTCGATTGTGCACATTTATTGTAATAAATGAAAAGTAGATGTAGTCTTTAATTCTATAAGATAGCTTAGAGTTGTAGGAGGGAAAACTTAAGAAGACTCCCTCGTAAGATGTAGAGAAAGAGAGCATAGGAGAGTAGAGAAGAACATATGTTGTAGAAGTTGTATGAGTAGGTAGCTATTTCTATTGAATCATGTATAGAAGCACTTGGATTTATATAAGAATACTTGGATTCAATTTCATGGTGTATTATGAATGTTGTGTGTATCTATTGAATGGTATGTTTACATCTTGATCATATTATTTGTTATGCATTTGTTTCAATGCCATATATGTGTGATTCCATGTTGACTGTATGAAGTTTATGAGGAGAGTATGAGTTTCAATTGTTTCTCTTCCTAATAATTCCTGCAAGGAGTGCAGTGAAAGTCCGCAAGGAGTGTGTCGATGAGTTTTTGAGTCTTACCTCAGAAAATTTCAAGAGAGATATCATTGATCTTATACCAGTAGAAGTGAAGGTATATCATAGAATGTGCAAGGTGTGCACAGTCTAAGGAGATTCTTAGACTTTTCCAACCCAAGTGAGTGGTTGAAGAACCTCTGTCACATGGAGTGAGTAAAGTTGGAGTTGTTAGATAATCAGAGATTATCATGAAGGCTGTAAGGAATGCATGTAGGGTTCCTTAAACTCCTTGATTTTGTAATAAGGATCAAGCTCAGGAAGGATAGAGTCACAGGAAGTTAAGAGGAAGGAAGAGGGTCGAATTCACCTCATAGAAATCAATCTCAAGAAGAAAAACACCGAGTCATTTGGCGAGAAACCATCAAGAATCTCAATGGACGATTGGAATTCCCAGAGGGAGAAACAACTATTTTCTATGGGTTGTTGGATCTAGTAGATCTATGGGAAGGATAAGGTTAAGTGTCTTTTCAACACTCATAGGCCCTGAAGAAAGGGTAGTCGTCATATCCAGAGGAGCGGGAGCCATTGATTTGGTGCTCTAAAATATCGACATTTCAGGAGTCGGAAGAGTGTCGAGGAAGTTGTAACTCAAAGGTTGTGAATCACATGATCCCGACATGATCTGGACCATCGGATCATGGAGGAATAGAGACCATTGATATGAGGTGAGGAAGTCACAAGTTTGGATATCAGGAAAAGGGAGCAAAGCTTCATTGCGAGTTCCCGATACACAAAATCCCGACACGCTCAGAGGTGGACCCCAGGGTTTGAATGGAGGTCATATAGTAGAAGAATAAGGGAGGATCTAGGGACCGTTATTCCTATTTGGGGGTTTCTAGAATCGGAGGAGTCAAGGTGACTTGAAACAGAAGTCCCAAAATTGTGAAATGTGAAGAGCCTTTGATTGGGTTCGTGGTCACTGTTGGTGGTCATGTGGAGAGGAGACTTACTCCTAGTGCTTATTCGCATGGGTGTAGTTTCGTAAGGACCTGTGGATTTGTTTTCATGAAAGTTCTAGTGTGGACCAAGGAGCCATTTTGGCTCAAAGGAGTTAAAAATCCATAGACTGGGAGGTCAACAAACCCTACTGAGGTAGGGGCTATGCATCACTTCCTCTATCCCTATTTAGCGATGATGCCAATTCAGAACTTCGGGATTTTTTTGGATGTGGAGTGTGAAAATATCCCAGAGTGACTTTATCCCATATTCATTAACTCACATTTACTGTTAATTAAATCATGATTACTTTAACCATCAAATTTAATGACTTTGAGACTTTGGAAGTTTGGACCTTCGGCAATTTCAGACTATGCTAAATTGAAAACCCTCAAAATGATAACCCCCCATATTTGAAATGTCCACATGATGTCACTTTGTCAACATGTCATGAAAAGAGAGTGACACATGTCTCTTAGAAATGGGAAAATGATGCAACCAAATGACCTAAAATGAGTGCCATGTGTCTTTGGAACTTCTGCACTTCGACACTTCAGGGCTTTGTTCTTTCTCTGGACCAAAACCTCCTTGATAAATGAAATTACGAAGTGACATGGAAGTGAGGGCCTTTTGTGGCACTTCAGAGCTTTGGCTCTTCGGCTCTTTGGAGAAATCTGTTGTTCATTAAACCTCATGCGATGTTCAAAACCCCGAATGTACAAAAGTCATCGATCTGAGTGGCCTGTTGGATCTCCATCGTTGCAATTTTAACCTGTTTGTTCCCATAATCTAAGCCCATAATTCACTTCTTTTGAATTGTTGTGTTCTTCTTTTGGATGTTTCTTATGAAAGAAAAGGACTTAGTCGATCTGCTACATGATATATTAGTGGTAAATTTGATGACATGTATTACAAACGAAATCAATGACATGCAATTACCCCTCAAGAAAACAAAAGGATGGCACAATTAATCAATTAAAGAGAAAAAATTAAAACATGGAGAATAACCTAGCAAGAAAAAAACAAAGAATCAAGATTTAAGAAGATGTTGTAGGTGAATCAAAGGGGTAAGGATGCGATGCAGACCTAAGTTCCAACATTGGATCCAACTAGGGAAAACACTTCCTTGTGAGGTGTTAAGAATAGTAGATCAATTGCCTTACTTCTGAATAGATTGCTCCTACATTCCTTTTCTTAACTTTGTTTATGTCTACCATCCATGTATATGTGCCACTATTTCTCAGCCATGCATCTATGGAGTTCAAAAAAATAACTACACCCCAGTTCCTTTGTTGTGTTATGGACTCTTTATTAAATATGAAACTTAAAACTGCAGCTACACCCCAATGCCTTTGTTGGGCTATGGAGTCTGTATTCAATGTGAAACTTAAAACTACAGCTACACCCTAGTGCCTTTGTTGGGCTATGGAATCTTATTGCTAATCTACTGTATAAACAAACTAAAAATGAAATGATCGAATGACGAGATTTATTCAACACACCCCTAATCTACTCAACTGAAAACAACTTAGTCTGCTAGTTTTAGAATTCCTCTATCCCTATTTAGCGATGGTGCCAATTAAGAAATTTAGGAGTTTTTGGATGTGCAACGTGAAAATATCTTGGAGTGACTTTCTCACAAAGTCATTAACTCACATTTACTATTAATTAGACTATGACTACTTTAACCATCAAATTTAGTGACTTTAGGACTTCTGAAGTTCGACCCTTTTGTGATTTCAGACTATGCTAAGTTGAAAAAATCCTAGAGTGGTAGGGCCTGGAGCGACGTGGCAGCCTGATGTCACTTCGAGACTTCGGTAGTTCAACACTTCGACATTCATGATTTTCTAGATGTAAAGCATGCAAATATCCCGAAGTAGTACCGGCACGAAATGACATGTCTCGGAAGGACAATGACACATGTCACTCGAAATTGAGAATATGACGTTCCCCAGGGGACCTGAAATGAATGGCATATGTCAACGCTAGATGGATTCCACATTTCAATCCTAGATGGTTGTCACATGTCTTGACAGATGAGTGTCATTTTCTTCAACACTTCAGGCTTTAGGAGTTTTGGAATGTGAAGCATGAAGATCTCCTGGGGTAGTACGGGCCCGGAGTGATGTGGCAGCTTGACGTCACTTCGGGACTTCGATGGTTCATAATTTTGGCGCTTCAGGAGTGTTGGATTGTGAAGCATGAATATCTATTGAAGTAGTATGAACCCAGAGTGATGTGGCATCTTGTCGTCACTTCAGAACTTCGACGGTTTGAGGCTCCGACACTTCAAGAGTTTGCATTTTCTTTGGATCAAAATCTTTAGGAGGAAAATCTCCCAAAGTCATTAACCAACATTAATCAATAATTAACCCAAGGTTACCTTTAATCTTCATTAGTTTAGGACTTCAGGACTCCATATCTTTGAGGTTCGAGAGTCTTTTAAGTGCCTGACTTACATATCTCCCAGATAACTGATAATGTTGCAAAGTGACATGGTAGTGATGTCATGATGAGTGACATGTCAATAAAAGAAGAGTAACATGTGTCAGCTATAAATGCATGGATGACGTAAAAAACTTACCAAAAATGAGTGCCATGTGTCTCAATAGATGAGCGCCATTTGTTAGTACCAGATGGATTCCATGTGTCCCCAACTCTTCGGGGTTCAAGAGTTTTGGAAGCTAAGAATGAATTGAAAACCCACAGAATTATAACCCCCCAGATATGATGTTTCCACATGACATGAATGTGTTGACGTGTCATGAAAAGAGAGTGTCACGTGTCTCTTGGAAATGGGTGAATGACGCAACCAAATGACCTAAAATCAGTGCCACGTGTCTTCAAAACTTCGACACTTCAAAATTTCGGGGCTCTATTCTTTCTCTGGACCAATACCTCCTAGATGAATGAACTTGTGAAGTGACATGGCAGGGGGGGCCCACTCCGACATTTCAGATATTTGGCTCTTCAGCTCTTCAGCTCTTCAAAGATCCGTGTTATTCATTAAAACTCACGCGATGTTGAAAACCATGAATGCACAAAATTCTTCGATCTGAGTGGCCCGTTGGATCTCCATCGTTTCAATTTTAACTTGTTTGTTCCCACAATCTGAGCTTCAAATTGACTTCTTTTGAATTGTTGTGTTCTTATTTTGGATGTTTCCTATGCAAACAAAGGACTTGGTTGACCTGCTACATGCTCTATTAGTGGTAACTTTGATGGCACATATTTCAAACCAAATCAATGACATGAAATTACCCCTCAAGAAAAAAAAAATATGGTGCAAAGAATCAATTGAAGAGAAAAAACTAAACTGTGGAGAATAACTTAGCAAGAACAAAACAAAGAATCATTATTTAAGAAGATGTTATAAGGCGAATTGAAGGGGTAAGGATGCGATGCAGACCTAAGTTCCAACAGTACCAATATTATACTCGAACTAGTACTGAAACCATACTTGTACTTGGTTAACTGAAGAGCTGGACTGAAGAAGCGGGTTGTCAGACCCGTGGGATACTAAAGAGATGGGTTGTCGGGCCTGTGAGAAATTCTCTTTAGGTGAGAGACTTGTTGGGATTTTTTTTTGCGAAGATGCCAAAATGTAGCTACAAGGCTCTAAGACTTCCTGTCTGACATGTTGTTGAATCCACATAAATGAAATGGGGCAACCGAAGGAATGTTGAGCAGATAAGGGGCACATTTCCTAGGGTGGGATAGGCATGTGGAGAATGAGGGACTATAGGCTATCAGTTTTAGTTTGCACAAGTGAGATAGTTCTTCCTGTGTGTCTGAGATACATCGGTCTAGACAAAAAATCATTTTCCTAGGTAGATTTTACTCCCAGCTTGAGGCTGACCCACTGCTAAGAGTTATGAGTAACATGATCTAAGGCTGGGAGGAATGTGGAAGGTTTGCACACAGTTGGTGGTCTTATATTCAAAGATAAGTTTCAATTGTGTGTTAAAATTACATGTTGCATCATTATTTATGCGTTTATTGTTATGGGTTTTTCTTATGTATGTTACATTGTATATTTCCATCATTATTTTGTATAAAACTATGTGTATTTCCACAATATTAATATGCTTTAAATTCATATATAGTTAGAAAATTATTTCACATGGCATAGACCAACACTGGGGTGACTGGGGATGCCACAATATAGTATCAGAGCCAAGTTTTCAACACTGATCCTGCATGGGACAAGTAAGTTGAAATTGAAGTTAAATTTCATAGAGAATCATTTTTTAAATGGCCAAATTTCACATTACAGTGCACCCATAGGTGTCATAAGGGTGTGGAGAGCATAGCTTGATTTTGTTCAAAATTTTAGCAGCTATAGTGGTTAAAGAAACCACAACAACCTTTGAATTGGTCCGCCAAATTAGATCTAGGCCGTTGGATCAAACCCATACGAGAGGATAGTGTACTGCAGAGGAGATCAATTCCTAGTTGTTGGATCTGAGATCAGAAGAAGGAGGGACATCATATAAAGGTAAGAAGCATGAACGTTAAATATCCAAGTCCTTTGGACTTCACTGCTTCGGACTTTGCCACTTCATATTTTTTAAGTCATTTGTCGTGAAAGAGGAAAAATCCCCGAAGCTCCGAAGTCCCAGAGTGAATCTACATTGTAGATCATAGGGAGAAGTGTCAGCCATTGGATTGGCCAAGGATAGATATGGTTCATCCAATCAGGTCTAGACCACGAGGAGAAGTGTTATGGAGAATATCAGATCCCAATCGTCGAATCTGCACATAGGCAAGTGTGAGTCGTAGATCTCATGGAAGTTCAAAGATTTGGAACTCCAGGAGAAACATGTTCTTGTGTGTCCAGGAGGAAAATTTCTCAAAGTTACGAAATCTAGAGTAAATATAGACCATTGGTCATCAAGGAAATGTTTCAGCATATTTTCGAACCTTCATAAGTTCGACAATTCGAAGCTCTATGCATAAAAGGTCTGCTAGTGTGAAAAGTCCTGATGTCTGAAGTCAATCTAGAACATTCATTGTTGGGGGACATGTGTCTCCATATTTTTGAGTATATAGAGATTTAGATCCCTAGAGGATTGTGGGTGGAAGGTGTTTTGGTGTGAAAAGTCCCGAAGCCCCAAATCCCAGATCCAATCTAGGTCATCCGTTGACAGGGACACGTGAATCGTAGATCTCAGTCCATCGCCAGTTCAACGTTTGACAATTCAGGAAGCAACGTCGTTAGAACCTCAGAACTTCCAAATAATGCAGTTTCTAAGGGGATCCCAATTGTTAGCTGGACAAGGGGAGATATTCGTCGATCTCAAATTTGGCCTTCGACGTCTCAGAGGTATTGTGGTGTTGTGTTGAGAAATATTTTGAAGCCCGATGCTATAGAGAGTCGAAGTCCTAAAGCTCCAGAAAATATCCCATTCGGGGGTTTCGCCACTTCGACATTCCGGGGATGTGTTGTGTTGTGTTGGAAAATATTTTGAAGCCCGAAACTCTGAAGCACTAGAATCCTGAATCTCTGAAGAAGCACTCGTTCAAGAATTTGCCAATTCAACATTCGAGGAATTTGGAGTGTGTTGAGGGAGAAACCTATGAATTTTGAATATCTAGAGCTTTGAGGTCCCAAAGCTCTAGATAAGTGCCATTTAGGTAAGGTTCTGGTTCTATCCCGCAGTCACATGAGTATTGGGGTCGAAGTAAAGGGGCTAGTGCTCGAAAATTGAATTTTTTTAGATAGAAAGGGGCTTAAAGAAGGATCCTGCGGGTTTCTCAATTGTGTAGACCTGCATTTGAGGGAAAATCAAAGGGGCATATGAACCTTAATATAGGATCCAACATGGGTCTCAGAGATAATCCGGCTCCCAAAGAAGATCACATGTACAAGGATTTCCCTCACAGAAAGAACAATTTTTCAAATAACCATAAATTTATGCTCAAGACTCAAAATTGAGCATGGAAGAAGGCATTGGAAAGGTCTTGGATAGTAGAATATAATTGTTCACCAATAAAATTGATCTGGGTAGCCAAATTTTCAGGAAATTGGAAGAAATAATTCTGATTCATTATTGAACCAGAATTGTTCATAATTTAATGCAATTGATAAATCAATTATCCTAACAGGTTTTGTTGGATGCACATTTTGCAGAGTTAACAACATTTAGATCAAAATAGAATCAACATGGATTTTAGAGGGATGGAAGATACACAAGAGTTTTACAGTCAGGATGATGAGATCAGAGGGATGTATGTCAATATGGGTAATGAAGTTACAAACTCAAATGGTCATGGAGAAGGAAAGGAAGAAAACATAAACTTGGTGGAGACCATTAAAAGTTTGCAGAAGGATTTCCAAATTTATAAATATGATAATGAGAGGCTTATGAAATCCAAGGAGCAACATGAGGACTTCAACATAAAGTTAATGCAGAGCTTGGACATAGCATAAAAGAAGATGGCTAAGGAGAATGACTCAAGAAAATCAGGAAGTCATCAGTATCATGATGAGAGGAAAGGAATAAGAAGTGTTGGCAGAACATCACCATCACTCCCCAGGGAATTCCACTAGGAGAGCATAGAGTAGTTCAATTCCATCCCCTCTTAGGAAGCATAAGAGGAGGTCTCAGGTGGATTATTTACAAGGATAAATGAACAAAATCAAGCCTCCTACATTTGATGTTGAGCACAAAAAGGATGAAGATGTAGAGACCAAAGATGATTTTAGGGGCTAAATTTCACTCATGGGCTAATTTTCCATGGTTTTTCCAAAAGCGAGATTCGCTATTTTAAAAATGATTCACCCAAATTATATAGGATAAAATTATTTTACCTTAAAAATCGCCAAAATTTTATAATATGTATATATAATCCTTAGAAATTTGAATACTTTTACAAAAATATCGCCAATCATTTATAGTTGGCATATGAAGGATAAGTAAGATTCGCCAAGGTTTCTACATTTTAAAATAAATTTTCATCCTTAAAATCATCCCTGGTAGAGACATGGCTTCTAGGCATGAGGAAGAATTTTCAATTGTATAATTACTCTTCACATGCAGAAGGAATAATTTCCATATATAAGCTCAAGGGAAAGGCACCCATGTGGCGGGACTAGTTTGTGCAAGTGAAACACATTAATGAGAAAAATGTTACTTGGAAGGAATTCAAGAAGTATTTTCAAAAAAAATACTTGACTAAGAGATTCTATGACAAGAAAATGAAGGAGTTCTTTTAACTCAAGCTTAGGAGTGTGACCATAGATGAATATGAAAGAAGGTTTTTAGAACTGGGAAAGTATGTTTCTTTCATCAAGGAAGATCCAGTTAATATTCATAGGTATTTGAGTTGGCTTCCATCATTCATTAGTGATAATATACAATATGATGTTCCCAAAACATTGGAGGAGACCATAAGGCAAGTTAAATGCCTTTGTGATCAACATAAAGGAAGGCCAACTTTCCAAAAATCTTGGGAAGACAAAAAAAAAAAAGATGGAATATAGGAAGAAGGGTACTAAGCCACCATTCTTCAAAAATAATTCTCAGGGACAACTAACTTCTAGAGAACCTAGAATGATTGAGACAAGGGGGAAAAGGCCAAGGTATCCACCTATTAAATGTTGGGGTTGTGGGGGAGATCATATGTATATAGATTGTCCTCATAGAGCTGAAAAAGTGAGGACTGCTCACAATGTACAACAAGATAAGATAGTGGAGGACATGGGTATAAATGTAACTAGGATCTATGCAGCCCTAGACAACAAGCAAGATGAGTTTCAGTCACATATGATTTAAGTGGAAGGTAAGATCAACAACCAAACCATTTCCATTTTAATTGATTCAAGAGATAGTCATAGTTATAAAGATCCTAAGATAGTGGAAAATTTGCATTTGCCAAGAATCAAGCATGGAAAATCTTGGTTGGTGTGGATGGATACTGGAGATAAAAGAATAATTAATGAGATAGGAAAGGCATGTCCAATGGACATGAATGGGTTGAGCACTAGGGAATATTTGAACATCTTACATTTAGGCTCCTATGAATGTCTAATTGGTATGGATTGGTTAGACCAACACAATGATATCCTATATTGTTATAATAAGGTTTTTACTTGTTGGGATGAGGTATGGAACCTAAGGAAAATACAGGGAATTCCTAGGGTAGTAACTGTCATAGAAATTCCAACATTACAGCTAAAGAAAAGTTACAGAAAAGGGCGTAAAATATTTGCAGAACATATGGAAGAGACACCTTAAGACAAGGTGTCAAATATTGAATATTATGCATTCCTAAAAGAGTTTGAATATGTATTTAAATAAATACCAAGTTTACCCCCTAAAAGAGATATTGATTTCTCCATCAATCTGATGCTTGGAGTAGCTCCAATATCTAAGACTCCTTATAGGATGAGTACACCAGAATTGAAGGAATTGCATATGAAACTTGAAGAGATTATTAAGAAGGGGTATATATGCCCAAGTGTGTCACCTTGGGGTGCCCCAATATTATTTGTGAATAAAAAAGATGGAACATTGAGACTTTGCATTGACTTCAGGAATTTTAACAAGGTAACTGTGAAGAATAAGTATCCCTTTCCAATGATCGATGACCTCTTTGATCAGTTGAAAAATGAAAAAAAAATCTCCAAGGTTGATCTCATGGTAGGTTATCATCATGTAATAATTAAAGAAGAAGACATCAACAAGATGTTTTTTAGAACAAGATATGGGAATTATGAGTTCACAGTGGTGCCATTTGGGTTATCAAATGTGTTATCACTGAGAGTCACCCTTAGATTGCATGAGGATAAGCTCAGTACCCATCAAAATATTTGGTGGATGTTGGTTTTATGAATGGAGGTCAAATAGACAAAACTCATTACAAGAATGATTTTAATATAGGAACTAGACAATAAATGCATAGGAAGTGAGGGCCTCATTAACTTCAGTCAGTGATTTGAGTTTAAGTGCAAGCAAAAGGAAGACTTAGTGAGAAAGGTGGACAAGTTTTCCATTGGCATACAACTTTGAAGCAACATGGTGAAGAAAAACACAGGCTCAAGAAAAATCTTGAACTTAAGCTTCAGACACTGAAATATGTCACAGAAACATAATGATCAAACCTACATCACAATGCAAATACAACAACTCAATTGGATCCTCCATGCCTGATCCTTTCAATGTAAAGGGGAATAAGGTAACAAGGACGCTGAATAAAACTGGTCATAACAATACTGTAATCAAACCTACATTAAAATAGAACTACAACCCTCGACTGGACTCTCCATGAATGATCCTTTCAAAACAGATTTTACAAAGAGATGAGAGAAATTACTTCTATTAATGTGAAAGTCTCAAATTTGATACATAACCAGATAACACTTCTGGCATCAAAATATTACAAAATATGGAGCTCTGCTCAACCATTTGATGACCTCAATAAAATATCAAATGGATCCATTTATACTTAGACGAGTCCACTACTTCAAGGAGTGTGATCTAGAAATTCCATTCAAATATTTGTGTCTGAGAAGTCCTCTATTAGACTAGGCATGTTTTCCTCTATCAAACACAAACCAAGTTCAACAAGGACCTACAGAAAAATGACCATCGTTGTACCCTACTGACAATCCGACCTCCTTGGCCATAACTATTGAGCCTTCCATTTATGGGTTGAGATGAAGTTTCAACTACTAGCCTCTACCTCATTAACTAACTATTCATTGAGATTGGAGTGAAACAAGATGAACAATCCATAGAAGACCACTTGTTGCAATTGGATTTGGCACAAAGGTTGTGGGAGTCAACCCTTTCTCATTGGATGACCCCTCCTTGGGTTTTGAGTGTGGTGGGGCAACTGTCGGGCGACCAATTGTTGACCCGGGATAGGGAACTATATTCACATGTGCATATTGGGGCCGCAAAAAGTGTTTTGGACTTTCACCACTTTCGGACCTGATATGAAACTCCTTCTAACATGTCACCTCCCCGCAAAACCACATTTTCGATTTCGACCCACCCTTTGGATTTTAACGTCCACACATATTGCGACCCTAATATGATTAGTGACCATCGATCTGGAGGGGAGATGATATCTAGGCACGCCAGCTACCTTTAGTGCCCCTGCCAAACTTTTATCTTCCCACTAACTATGGAGTCCTTCCATCTGCATTTAGAGATAGTGCCACATCAAAAATGTGTGGGGGAAAAATGCCAACTTAATTACCTTTGCCTGCTTTGTGCATTGATGGTTGTCACTTGCGAACTTGAACAACTATATGTGATAAAATTGTCTCCACAGGGGATGGCACGCTCCCTGTGAGATGCCAAGAACACACAATTCCAGTGCCTTATCGTTTTGGGTTATGGAGTCTCTTATTTAAACAAAAAATGAAAGGAAATGGTAATTACAATGGGGGAAATCCAATCATGGATTAAACAAAATATTTTTTCAGAAAATGCCCATTGATAGGACTGCCCAAAACTTTATATTCCTCCAAGCTCTTCAACTTATAGGTGTTATTCAAAAATACCTCAGATATCTTGAACGGACCAGTCCATAAGGGTTCAAATTTTCCATGCTTTCCTTTGTCCTGCTTTGGGGAATCCCACTTGAGAACCAGATATCCCAGTTGGAAATGATCCTTGCTTGCCCTCCTTTTAAAGGCTTGTTTTATTTTATGTTGGTGATCATGATATTTATCAAGCAGTTTCTCCCTGGTCTATTGTACTTCCACCAATTGTTGTATCCTCCTAACCATATCATCGGGTTCTCCTTGGTGGTCCTGGAGGAATTTTTCCACTATCAAGGAAAGCTAGGTAGGAAAACTGGCCTCCACCCCATACACCAGCTGAAAAGGGGAAACATCTAGTGACCTCTTTGTTGTGACCCTGTCAACCCATAATGCAAATTTCAGCTTTGAGTCTGAGGCTTTCTTGTTATCTTCTAACAATTTCTTGATGATCTTTATGAGTCTCTTATTAGAGGATTCTGCTAAACTATTTCCCTAAGGGTAGTAGGGAGTAGAATGGATTAATGCAATTCCATACTTCTCACATAACTTGATTAATGGTTCAACTCTGAAAGAGGCAACATTGTCTGAAACAATCCTGCTTGGACAACCAAATCTAGACATGATATCTTCAAGGAAGCTAATGATCACCTTGTGAGAGTCACTCCTTGTGGGGATGGATTCTATCCATTTGGTAAAATAATCATTGGAAGTCAAAATCCATCTGTGTTGGCCACTTGAGGCTAGGTGGATCTCTCTAATGAAGTCAATTCCCCACTATTTAAAAGGTCCAGAAACCATTACAGGTTTGAAAAGAAAAGACTTGAGCTGATTCCTTCCAACAAACTTTTGACATTTAACACATGCTCTAATATTTGCACAAATATCATTAAAAAGGTTGGGCCATAAATACCCATCTCTGAGGATCTTATAAGTTGTGGTCCTCTAAAAATTATGTCCTCCACATAAGTTGTCATGAAAATATGATATGGATTTTTGGGCTTCCTGTGGGTCTATACATCGCAATAAGACTCCCAGAGCATCCTTCCAGTACAAAACCCAATCAATGAGACAATATTTAATTTATTTGAGCTTCAAAGCTCTTGTCTTGTTTTTTTCCAAACCATCAAGAGGCCTTAACTTCTGCAGAAAATATATGATGTCTTTATACCAGGTGCATTATGATAATTTAAGGCTGATATGAGAGTCTTTATCAACGATCTCAGTTTGCTGATTTTCTGAATTTATGTTCATAAAATTTACCCATAAGACCTTGCAATTTGATTCATCCAACAACTAAACCTTGGCCTTTCACCAGATTGGTGGGTTTTATTTATAGATCAAACTCCATAATTTTGGCCATCCATTTGCTTCTCCTCCCATCTATATCAGGCTGGATAAATATATCTTTTATTGAGGTTGAGGGGACATATGCAATGATTTTTTAATGCAGAACATAGATTCTGAAAGCCTTCAGGGCTTTGACCAAAGCATATGCTTTATTTTCCATGATATCATACCTTGTTTCTGCATCCCTCAGTACTATGCTGAAAAAGGAAATAGGTTGCTCTAACCCATTTCTATTTCTCTGTAGCAAAACATCAGCCAATGTATCAGATGAGGCAAAAGAAAATATCAGAAATTCTTTAGAATAGTTAGGACTGATGAGCATAGGTGCTTCGATTAGATCCTTCTTTATTTGGTCAAAATAATTTCTGGACTCAACAATCCATTTCACTTTGTTTCCTTTTCTAAGCATGGTTGTAATGTGCTTAACCACCTCAACAAAATTAGAAATGAACCTCCTCAGAAAGTTGATTTTACCCAAGAAATATTGAATCTCTTTCTTATATATGGGAAAATATAAGGTCTGGATGGCCTCTATTCTGCTTGGATCAATTCTTACCCCTTATGCTGACACAATATGCCCCAATAATTTACCCTCTCTCATAGAAAACAGAGACTTCTTTGGACTGAGGGAGAGACCAAACCTTCTGCACTTCAAGAAAATTCTCCTTAGGTGATGACAATGCTCTTTATCAGACCTTCAAAATATTATAATATCATCCAGATACATGACTACAAATTTTGTCCTTCTCCCCAATGAAAGCAATGTACATGGCTTGCTGGAAAGCTTATCTTGCATTCATCAATCCAAAGGGAATTTTAGCATACATGAATGTTCCCCATGGAGTAATGAAATTTGTCTTCTCTCTATATTCAAGAAGGATAGATATATGATCGTAGTCTAAGAATCCATCAATCATAGACAACCTAGATGAACCAGTCACTCTCTACAAAGTGTGTTCCATCTTTGGCAAGGGGTAGTTGTCATTTTTTGATATTTTGTTCAAATTTCTGAAATCAACACATAACCTGATTTCTCCGCTCTTTTTCCTCCCATGCACCAAATTAGCCACACATTCTTAAAATCTCAGAGGGATGATGATCTGGGCATCCAACAAATTTTTCTTTTCTTTTTCCATAATAGGAAGCAACATAGGATTTATCTATATGAGCTTCTACTTGAAAGGTTTGGCCTCTTACTTCAAAGGGATTTTTTGTTCCATTATGTATGTGTCATATGTTCTTAAGCATTCATATTTCCAAGAAAAAACATAAAAAGACTCCCTCAAAATCTTGACATACTCAACCCTTTTCTCCTTTGAAAAACTGTTAGACAATTTGACATACCTGGGATCCTCCTCTGTTCCTAAAATACATTCAGTCACATCAGCCTCTTCATTTGAACCTTTAACCTTCACAACAACATCATTTCTGTCAAACAATCTTTCCAAGGAGACAAGTCCATTTGGAATATGGTTACTTGGCAACTAACCAATATGATGGTCAACAATTTTATTCAAGAAAACATCAACATGAGGGATTTCTTCAGCATCTTGATCTTAATCAATATGAAATCAGAGAATTCATCCACATTCTCAAGAAAATTTTTTATGTCAAGATCATCCTCAAAAACCTTCTAATGCTTGACATTGTCAGGAATAGAGGGTCTATATTTTACTTCCACCTCATACTTGAGCTTTGAGGGAAAAGGGACAATGAAATTGCTTGCTAAGACAACCAATAAATCTGCCATAGATTTCTTCTCTCTTGGAACAAATGAGATATTAAAAGATAAGAAGAAATTGTCATACTTCATTTATGTAGGCCCTTAACCTAGGGTGTCTATCCTGATACATATTTATGACCTCATGTACTATGAAATCAACATCTCCAAATACTGCTAGCTCCTCAATGTTCATGTCTTTGGTAGCTCTTAGACCCAAAACAAGAGCTTCATACTTTGCCACATTTCTTTCTGTTTCAAATTCAAGCTTAAAAGATAGAGATATGATCTCTTGGGAAGGGGAAATGAAAACTACCTTGACCCCAACACTTTCCCTGGAAGAGGCTCCATCAAAACAAATTTCCAAACAGAGAAATTTGAAGGAGGATATTCATGAGAGGTAATGAGATTCTTTTTTATTTCAATAGGTGCTTGAGGACCATCAGTGATTTATAGCATATTGGTTCCCAAATCAATGTCTACTGCAAAAATTGCTAGGATATTTAGACCCTTAGGAGTTAGTAAGATCTACTTTGTCTATTGTGTCATTAGGTAAAAGTGTGTTTTCTAGTGTGTTTCTTTAGTATGCATTAGTATGCATTTGTACTTAGGAAATCCGACGGTCACGATATATTCTCAACATAGAGTGATCTGACGGTTCATACTCTCCTTGATCATAATGGCCATTGATCCATGGATTAACACCTGATTGGTACATGATCTCTATTTAAAGAGAATGGAGGTTCATTTGTCGATAATCGATTGTGAGAAACTCTCTTGTAAAATCTCCCTGTAATCTTTTTCTTTGCATTAATAAACTGCTCCAAGTAGCCACATTGGTTGGGGTCGTGTATGTTTCCCCATAGGGGTTTTACCACGTGAAAAAAATGATGTGTTGATCTTTGATCTAGTTATGTGAGTGGTTACTGAAGGTGTTCATCCTCTATTGGAATACATGTGTTGTCAAACATGGTATCAGATCCTGTTTGAAGACCCACTCATGTTGAAGATTGAGATCATGAAGTCGATTTGCCTCATCTCCACGTTATTTCATTTCCATACATTTTTGGACTAAGAGTAATGTTCCATTGCATCCAGAGTGCTCATTTCAGTTAGGAACACTTTTCGTTTCACTCGAAAAGGTTTCTGTTTGCCCAAGATATGACCATTACAATCAGATCCGGAGGTATAAAGCTTGAATACACATTTTTTTAAATTTTTGCAGAGTAGTATTTTGGTTTTATTTTGGTTTTGTTTTATTTATTTCCAGATTGCTACTTTTTTAGATCTGTGTATTCTCTTTTCCCCATGCCCTGTGAAATCTTGACAAATCAGAAACAGATAGGAAAAAATGAATCTTCCGGGTAAGCTAACCGAGATCTAACCCTTGTTGTCATCGAGAAGCAAAAAAATTTTCTTGTGTGAAAAGAGTTTTTTGTTTAGCATGCTCTCCAAGGCTATCTTCATCATCATCATCAACAACAACAACAACCCCAATCCTCCTTCTGAACATTACAATATGTTTTTCTAGATCATTTGGTTAAAATTTTCCTTATTAAGTGAAAGGTCTTGAGTTCAAGTCTCTCTTTTGTTACATTTCTTGAAAACGTTCATGCTAAAATTGTAAAGTGTATTTCACTTCAAGTATAAAAGTGAATCACTATAAGTAGATTTAATATTTTATTTTAGAGCTATTTATTTTTCATGCAACTTTTCTGTTATAAAGTAACTTCATTGTAAAAGTGATCTCCACTTCTCTTTATAAAAGTGGGTCACTTCATAAAGCAACTTACATAATCACATGGTCATTTAGTTATTGATTGTGCATTTTGTAAAAAGGGCATTACTCTAACATCGGAAGTCCATTTTCAGTGCCATTTTTTTTTAAATTGCATAACTTTTCGAGCTATTCCCATTCAAATCATTAGTTTCAATTTTTAAATCCACATTATCTGCATATTTAATATGGATTCTACAAGTACTATCTTTCTTACCAACAACAACTACTTCCAATGGAAATCTCATATGGAAGATTTATTAAGAAGTAAAGGCTTGTACCATATTACCTTGGGAAAGGAAAAAGCACCCACTAATGCTGATAAGAAAGCCAAGTGGGATGATAGGAATGACGAAGCATGTAGACTAATTGAAATTTCCATCTCTCCTGATTTAAGGTACCACCTTCAAAATATTGATGACCCCAAAGAAGCTTGGAACATGATTGAATCTGTGTTTGGTAAACTCAATATTATTCAAGCACAACAGTTAGAAAATCAAATACTAACCTTGAGTCCAAATAATTTTTCTTCTCTTGGAGACTATCTATCTAGGTTTAAAACACTCATAATTTTATGTGAAGAATGTAAGATAAAGATGGAGGATGAATGTTGCATTTATCTTATTCTTTCTAAGCTAAGTAGTGCATATTTTGTGTTTGTATCTACCTTTTATGCCATGAGAGAGGCTCTAGGGGAAGAAGCTTATGAAAAAACCACTCTTGAGTCTTTTTGTGCTTCTTTGATTCAAGAGGAAGATAATCTTGTACAATTTGGAGTGGTCAACACTGCAGGTCCCTCCAACAAAGCCTTAGTTGTCCAGCAGAAAGATAAACCCAAGTATCTCAAGAAGAAACATCCTCACTACAACAACAAACAACATAAGGGTCCCAAACCTGCTTAGACGGCTTCAGCTCCTACTGGTGACAAAGGAGAAAAATACAAAAGTATGAATACTAACAGACATTGCAACTTTTGTGATAAATATGGTCATGATGAGTCCAAATGTTTCAAGAAGATGGAAGCTTTAGAAGCAACAATGAAGAACCACAACATCAGTATTGATTCTACTTCTTCTTCTCACAGACATGCACTTTCTGCTTATGGTTTCTCCTTCAATTCAAATTCTACTACTACTTCTTCTTCTTATGAGTGGCTTATTGATTCAGTAGCATCTTATCATATGGCTAAAGATAAAGCCATATTTCTTGCTCTAAATGAATGTAACACCAAGAAAATATTTGTTGGTGATGATAGATCTCTTAGTGTTCTAGGATCTAGAACAATTAAAGTAGATAATGGTCATTTCAATGATGTATTATGTGTTCCAAGTCTTTCTTGTAACCTTCTATTAGTATATCAAATCACTCATTCATGTGAAGGTAAAATTGTCAAGTTTTCACCTCACCAAGTTGTAATCAAGGATCTAAAATATCCTAAGCATGTTCTTGCAATTGGAATTGTTGATGATATTACCAAGTTGTACAAGTTTGACAACTTTGGGTCATCATCGTCTTTTTCATCATTTTTTGTTTCTCATAGAGATGACTTGAGAAAACTTTGGCATGAGTGTTTTGGTCATCTAAACTATCGCTCATTGCAACAACTATGTAATCAACAGATGGTGACTGGTCTTCCTCTTGTTTCATGCAGAGATGGTGTTTGTGTCGGTTGTGTTCTCGACAAACATCATCGAGACAATTTTGACAAATGTGCCTCTTGGCACGCCTCGAGTCCTTTGCAGCTTGTTCATACTGATTTGTGTGGTCCACTTTCTTCTCCTTCTTTTTCTGGGTGCAAGTATTTCTTAACATTCATTGATGACGTTTCCAGACGTACTTGGTTTTACTTCTTAAAAATCAAGAGTGAAGTTTTTGACAAGTTTTTGGCCTACAAGTCCCTTGTAGAAAAGCAATCTGGACATCAAATTCAAAGGTTAAGAATAGATAATGGAGGTGAATATGTGAACAATAATTTTACAAGCTATTGCATTACATACGGAATCCAAATGCAACACACTGTTCCATATACACCACAACAAAATGGTGTTGTTGAGAGAAAGAACCACACATTAAAAGAAATGGCTAATTGTATGAACCAATCTAAGGGATTAAGTCTAAAGTATTGGGCGGAAGTCATGAACTATGAAAATTACATAGTAAATCGCACTCCCACAAAGGATCTTAAAAATATAACACCGGAAGAAGCTTGGACTAAAATTAAACCAGATGTAAGTCACTTCCTTGTATTTGGAAGTATAGCATGGTCTCACATTCCTAATGAGAAAAGGAAAGCATTGCAACCTAAGTGAGAAGTGTATATTTGTTGGTTATTATGAAGATGTCAAAGTTTACATACTTCTTCAATCACATTGTAATGAAATTATTATTAGAAGAGATGTTAAATTTGATGAGAATCTCTTGCCCTGTGAGCCTAATTCGACGATTGTACCTTGTTCGGCCTATGAGACATCTTCGGCATTTGTTCCTTCTTATGATCTAGTTTCTTCTTCAGATGATGACAATGAGGATGAAAATCCACCTCCACCTGTTCACCCTCCTCCAGATGATTACGTTAAACCTGAACCAGCATCAACTCCACTGCTTCCTAGATGGGTCCATTCAACACAAGAAGAAGCTAGTGATCTTGTCAGTGATCCTTTAGATCAATTTCGAACACATTCACAGTTCCAGCGAGCCTCTTCTCTTTTGGCTCAAGTTTCAGAAACTCATGATCTAGAGACATTTGCAGAAGCTTCATGTCATCCATATTGGGATACAACACTGAATGAAGAGTATCATTCTTTAATGGAAAACGATACTCGGGATCTTGTATCTCTTCCAAAAGGAAGAAAACTTGTTAGATGCAAATGGTTCTATAGAACTAAGTATGCATTAGATGGAAGTGTTGAAATACACAAGGCTCAATTAGTTGCCAAAATATTTTCCCAAGTTGAAGGAATTGACTATAATGAAACCTTTTCCCCTGTAGCAAAAATGAATTCCATCTGCCTTATTCTTGCCTTTGCTGCCTCACATAAATGGGAGGTCCATAAGATGGATGTTAAATCCACCTTCTTGCATGGAGATTTGCAAGAAGAAATCTAAATGGAACAACCTCCTGGCTATGTCTAGAATGACTCTATCCTTGTTTGTCACCTCAATAAATCTCTTTATGGTCTCAAGCAAGCTCCCCGAGCTTGGTATGCCAAAATGGATATCTCTCTTATTGCCACTAGATTCTCTAGATGCCATTCTGATCATAATGTCTATACCAAGAAAGTAGGAAGCCATATCATAATCCTTGTCCTTTATGTTGATGACCTTATCCTTACTGGTAGTGACTCAAAACTTTTAAACCATGTGAAAACCAACCTTAAGAAGAAATTTGAAATGACAAACTTAGGATTTTTTCACTATTTCCTTAGCCTCTAAGTTTTGCAAACCAATGAAGGAATTTTTCTTTCCCAATCTAAGTATGCTTGTGACCTTCTTTGTTTATTTCACATGGATGAATGTAAGCCAACCCCTTCTCCCTTAAATTCTGGAGCCAAGACTTCTGCCACCTGTACTTCTCCTGAAGTTGATGCTGCCCTATATCGTCAGTTAGTTGGTAGCCTCTTTTACTTGAATCATAATCATCCTGATATTTCCTTTGTTGTTGGTCTTGTTCCCCGATATATGCAAAAACCCCATGAAATCCACTGGAAATCAGCTAAAAGGATACTTTGCTATGTTCATGGTATAGTTCAGTTTGAGATACATTATAGTTTTGGGGGGACACCTTTATTGGTTGGTTTCACTGATTCATATTGGGCCAGTGAACCTGATGATCAGAATTCTACTGTAGGTTATGTTTTCATCCCTGGTTCAGGACCTATCACTTGGGCCTGTAAGAAACAATGGGCTATTGCACTTTCTTTAGTAGAAGTAGAGTATCGAGCAGCAGTAAATGCAAGTCAGGAAGCCCTGTGGCTTCGACAAATCCTTTCAGATTTTGGATTCCAACATCAGCATCTGACCAGCCTTTGGTGTGACAATCAGAGTGCCATCAAGCTTGCCAAAGACCCAGTTCAACATCAGCAGATAAAACACATCGAGATACACATGCACTTCATCAAAAATCTCATTCATGATAAAGTTATTTAAGTGCTCTTTTTCCCTATAGAAGATCAAGTTGCAGACATTTTCACAAAGTCTCTTATAGAAGTGAAGTTTTCCAAACTTCGATCTATGTTAGGAGTTCAGGAAGTTTTCATTAA
>JZKD02S0428657.1:261361-273299 GCA_000966675.3 Picea glauca
GATATACTGATAAGGGAAAAGCTCACAGGGAGTTTAAAGTGGGTGACCATGTATTATTGAAAGTAAAGGCTAACAAAAGTTCCTAAAGTTGGGAAATTGTTCAAATTTAGTAGCTGGTTATTGTGAGTCATTTTAAATCTTAGAGAGGATTGGGCTTGTATCTTACATTCTTGGCGTTCCTACATCAATTTCTATTCGTATTGTATTCCATGTATCATTTCTCAAATCTTAGATACTTGATGCTAATAATGTTATTGATTGGAATGTGATTCAGGTGGAGCAAGAAGGCACATTCCAAGTGACTCTAGTGTGCATACTAGAATGAAAGATAAAGAATCTCCATAATCGAGCCATAGAGCTAGTAAAGGTACAATGGACCTGGTATGGTCCTGAAGAGGAAACTTGGGAGCACGAGGATGTTATGCCAACAAAATACCTGCATATTTTTTAGGAGTTTTGAAATTTTGGTTGTATATGTATATATATTGCACTAAGGATAGTGCATAAATAAGGGGGATGGGAATATAATACCCCTATTTTGAACCCCAACTGTAAATTTTAACACATATATACTTAGGTTAGTTATCCAAGATGCAGAAAGGATGATATTTTTGTGATGTAAAAGTAAATGTATTTACATGCAAATATTAATGAAAAACACATCATTGCATATATACCAACAATGTAAAGAGTATGGGAGACTAAACTCCACTATTTATGGAAAGGAGGACTAAAAGTTAAGGTTAAGGGGCTAAGCTAGGGAGCTTGAGCCAGAAAGGAATATTATACTAATATTCCTTAAAATATAAAGTATGGATAATTATTTTTGTCCTAAGTTATAAGGATGGGGACAAGTGGATCAAAGTAGCTCTCACCCTGACAACTCTCAAGTCAGGCACATGCATATAAAGAGCTTGGACTTAGTGCATTTTTGGGGGGGTTCCAATTTTCCTCCATTCCTTCACTCACGGATTTGGAGTTGTCCTCCGTAATTTCCTGTTACCATCACTGTAATAGTATTGTACTCGAACGAGTACCAAAATTGTACCTATGCTTGTACCTGTACTTGGTTAATTGAAGAGATGGACCGAAGAAGAGAGTTTTTCAGGCCCATGAGATACTGAAGAGATAGGTTGTAAGGCCCATGAGAAATTATCTCTTGGGGAGAGACTTGATGGGAAATTTTTCCCAAAGGTGCCAAAATGTAGCTACAGGGCTCTAAGACTTCCTTTTCGGCCTGTTGCTGAAGCCCCATGAATGAAATGGGATAGCTGAAGGACTGTTGAGTAGAGAAGGGGCACATTTCCTGGGGTGAGATAGGCATGCAAGGAATACGGGACTGTAGGCTGTCAGTTTGAGTTGGCATCTGTGAGATATTTTTTTTTGTGTGTTTGAGATACATCAGCCTGGATAAAAATTCATTTTCCCTGATGGAGTTTATTCACATCTCGGGAGTGACCCATTGTTGAGAGTTCTTAGCAGTGTGGTCTAAGGCTAGAAGGAACTTGAAAGGTCTACACACAATTGGTGGTCTTATATTCAAAGATAAGTGTCAATTGTGTGTTAAAATTACATGTTGGATCATTATTTATGCATTTATTGTTATGTGGTTTCCCTATGTATCTTGCATTGTGTATTTCCATCATTATTCTGTATAAAACTGTGTGTATTTCCATAGTATCTGTATCCTTTAAATTTGTATACAGTTTGAAAATTCTTTCACGTGGTATATCCTAGTACTAGGGTGGATAGGGATGCCACATTCATAACAATCATTTGTCCTTACCGACACCCCCAAGGATGATGCACATCTCTACTTCATCAAAAAAATTCCATCCATAGATCATATTAGAATTCATACTTCAAATGATCTAACCATCAGCCAAATACACCAAAGTGCATACTCATGGCATTAATGTACCACACTCAACAAGGAAGAAAACTATGGAAAGTGTCTTTTTAATATATCTGTGGAACTCAACAATGTGGATTTCTGTGTGATCTGCACATGTATGTACGACTGTTTTTATCAAAAGTTTCACAAACCTGAAAAGAAGTGAGATCTCATCCACATTCGACACATTTATTTAAAACATCCCATCATGGAAATCATCCAACCAAGGTACCAAATACCCTCAAGACCCTCAACATTGAATATTGGTACCATGGGTCATTCCATGTCCACTTAGATGTGGGGAATCACCTAGAACTCACATCCATTTCACACTTCAAACCAGTTGTTTGAGACATTGAATAAATATTATATAAGTAGGCCATTGGTATGCATACAAATCATACAAGAAAAGACATTTTTATGTTTTCTATATGAGTATTGAAGAACTATTTCGCAAAGCATCACACTCACACCCATAACAAAAATTATAAGTGCATTGGACCTCTTCTCTTTGAATATATTCTTACACATTCTTGTACATGCATAGAGAGAGAGAGAGAGAGAGAGAGAGAGAGAGAAGGTTCTATTTGGGACACAAAAGGACCCTCCCAACGAGGAGAAGGAGATTCAATTGTCCTCACCCAATCCTCTAAGGTATTATCAACATCATATTTATCCATTGGTAACCATATCTCATATAGTTTTTTTTATTCTTTCATCTTGTTGTTATAACCCTAAAATACACCACATAGGCTTACCTGGCATCAGGCCAACTCATGCCTCTTCCTAGCCAAAGCCATGCTGAACAAAACCTCAAAAAACCACTTAAATCAAGCAACCCACGCCCTAACCTCTCACTGGGCGTGTTGGACCACTTGCTGGTCTTCTACTGCACGCGGGTGACCGCGGGCTAGCCCACTACAGCCCGCGTTTACCTAACAAAGAAAAAAATCAGGAAAGTTTCCGCCGGGACAAAGAGCTTTTTGTCAGTTAACTGGAACTCCCAGCCATGCATGGCCGAGAGTTCGCCAAAAACCCTAGCTCCTTCTAGCCTATAAAAGGAGGGGTAGGGGTACTATTCAAAGGGGGAAAAATCATAGCAAAGAAACTCTGCCAAATTGCCAAGTCTGTTTTTGTCCCAACCCTTTAGCCTTGCCTCAAGCTTTAGGAGGAATTCAAGCACAAGCAGTTGGAGGAAAAAAGAAGAGGAGGAGCCCAGGATCAGAATCGAGGAACGGTGGCCAATCTCTAAAATCATTTTAAGTTGATTCATATTGATATTAATGAAAAAGATGCTTTTCCCATCCCACATACATGAGTCTCATCTATGTTATTTGATTTATGTTTTATCTCTAACCCTCTAGTAGATCAATAGCATGCATGCGTAGTTTTTTCTTGATTGCAGGAAGCTTTGTGGAAGGAGCAGCAGCAGCAAGGAGATAAAATCTCAACGGAGGATCTACTTCAACCGTCGATAAAAAGGTTAGTTGATTCTTTCCATGTTTGCCTGAGAAAAAGGCTTATAGGTTTGGGTAGGAGGTTAAAAGTTATTCTTGAAGGGTCATGATCTGTATGCAAGTTTAAATCCCTAGCTTGCTAGTCCGTAGGGTAGAAAACCCCACAACAGAATTGGTGACTCCACTGGGGATATTTTACTCTTAGGGTTTCTGGATTTGGTTAAAGATCTTTTGGGTAGTTTAAAAAAGTTCAATTACTATTTCTTTGTTTATTTTGTTTTCTGTTAGGTCAATGCTAGTAGGGAACCTGGTTATCAATACCATTTTTCCTTGACTGACGCTTGACATTCATTCTCGGGACACACAGAGGTACCCGCAGCCTGTAGAAGCCCTGCCCGTGGGTAACCCGTGCCCTAACCTTCTACAGCCCGTGGTTGACCGCTTGCTGTAGTGGTTTCAGTAGCGTGTAGAGCCCAGGAAGCTTAAGAGGCAGTCTCCTCTTCCCTGTCAAAAGTTTATCTTCTCAGGGGGCTTTATGGATCCTATCTAGGTTCTGATTTGTTTACTGTCTTGCTTTCAGTCTGCCTTGTTTTTTTGGTTATTCTTAGTATTTGTTTTCTTTTCTACAAATTTTTCTTTTTCTGTTGAAGTGCCAGCATCCAAGCCTTTCAGAGACCCTGGTTTTCAATACCAAAGGCCTCTCTTAGGTCTGGGCTGCCTATGTTTGATGTTTTCTCAGATTTTATACCTACCCACGGGTTGCTTCAGTTCTGAGCACGGGTACCCGCGTGTTGTTTTAGCCCAGCTCGAGGTTGACCGCGTGTTGTCTCGGTGACAGTCGCGGGTCTGTCTAGTGGCCTTTCAGCCTGGGTGGGGCAGTCATCCCCTCCTGTAGTGAGAAGTGTTCCTTTCAGGTTTTGGAGTCTGGGGCTGCATAGTTAGCAGGTTAGGGCATCTTATCCTTAGCCTATGTTTGTTAGTTAACGTTTTGATAGAAAAGACAAAAGAGAAAAAATATTAGATTTATGGTTTTTAGGCAAGTGTTAGAATTGGTGCTGTTGTGATTGCTTTGTTGCATTTTTGTGCTCTAATTCTGTTTGCGATCTACGCTTTAAGCCAGAGTTTTCTTTTATTCTCTTGGTTTTGTTCTTGTTAGCATTTTTCCTTCTTGTGTTATTTTACAACGAAATAAAAAACAATTTCCTGTTTCATTTTCTTCTTGGTTTGAGGATTGTGTTGTTGCATTAGTAGCTAGGAAAGAAGTCTGTTTTGCATAAGTTCTTTCAGTGCATGTTAAGTATAAGTAGCTCGCAGATCTGAGTGAAAATCCTTCATATTTACTGCATAAAATCTTAGTAATTTCGAAAAGAAAAGAAGTCTTTCATTGAAAAGTTGTTGGTTTTGCATTTTATCAAAAGTTTTTGTTTCCAAGCATTTATTGTTCATTTTGCTTTGAGTCTTTTTACACACCATCAATTTCACTTTCGCACCTTGTGACTTTAAAAAATCCCATTAAAATCAACGCTAAATAAAATCAAGTAGACTTTTCTGTTTGTAGGGTGCATCCACTAGCTCAGGAATAGGGCCTTGGAATAGGTTGGAGAGTAAATTCTCCAAGGCCACCCCAACTAAACATTGAAGTCTGTCACTTAGGGAGTGTAGAAGTCCATTTACAGAAAGTTATTCAGGACCCCCCTCTAACACAGGGGCTAAACACGAGGTCGCGTAAGGAAAGGAAGCAGAGATAACCACTCCAAAGCTGGACCGAGCGTTGTGGAGAACACATATAGAGGATCTGTTAAGGGATTCCGTCATTTTCACTTGCCACGGAGCTTCGTGGATCTCGAATCCATTCGAGGTCCTCATTCGTCTTCTGGAACACTTGCTCTCGATACCCTTGATAGGTTTTGGGCTTGATACCCTGCTCATTGTGGTCTACCCGACTGCTGACTGTACCCGCCTGATAGTTGTTCATGTGCTGGCAAACTAGTTTCCTATCTTTTCTAGGGACATACACAGGTGACTGCAGGGGTATACCGCAGTACCTAGGACGGACATTGGACCAACTCTTTGCAGAGTAGACCCAGAGGGTGCTTCCTTATTCGAGTTGCACTTACACCGGTAAGGTACTCTAGTGTTGGTTGTTGTAACTGTTCTTCCAACTAGTTTAATGCATGCTTGATTTATCTTCTAGGGGATTTCTTTTAGTGAGTGTTATTGTTTGTTCATGTAGAATACCTTAGCGTGTCATGAATATTCTCACACAGTGGAGGATTTGGAGCTCCGTCGGTCACGAAGACTTTTGGGCCTGCCACCGGTTATACTGGAGCCACCCCCGCCACCATTGAGGTGGAAGCTAGACCATCAAGGGTCTTTTGAAGCAACCAGGGCTTTTGATCCCGAACAACACCCTGAGGAATCGACCACCAATCTTGGACTGGTTGAAACCTCAAACGCTGATACTTGGCTGGACATTATTGTGCCAATTCAATTTTATGAACGCCTATCAGCGCCTAACCTAGTTATGGAACAAATCTTTGGGAATTCTTCCATTCCTATCATTGTTGTTACCATAGGAGAAGATTCTCCTAACTTGCCTTTGTCGGTGGTCCGAGCCACCATGGTCTCAGCCGAAACTACATCACAAAGTGGACCGACGCCATCTATCATGGCGGCCACACCTCCTTACACACCTAGTGCGACAGGCGCTCCGTTTTCATACAGTATGCCTAGTTCAGGAACGAGTCCTACACTCACCTCTTCCATTTCACAGACTTTGGGTCTGGGGGCAGGGAGCTCTAATGCTTCTCTGGAAGGTCAACTTGGGGGCATTCCTGTCCCTTTCAATGCTTTTCCTTACACTGGAGGTCATATCCCTCCTTCGTCCCCTTCGCTCGGTGGATTGCCTCAGTAGTCCGCCGGGCTACCTACACACACAAGTCCATTTGGAGTCGGGAGTCAAGGACCACCTGCGCAAACTCAGTCGGTAGGTTCATCTCCATTTGTTTGGAATGGGACGGTTGGTAATAACACTTTCGCATCCACTACTTTCCCATTAGGGGGCACACGCATTTTTGGACAGTCTACACCGACAGAGGGTACTATTCCTGTGCTGGGGGCACATATACCAGGACCTTGGAACTCAGGACAAGGATCCGTTCCTTCATCCAGAATGTCGTTCTAGGGCAATTCTTTCCACAATCAATGGAACCTCGGACAGGCCTCTATGCCTCTCCCCACAAGACCGGCATGGGGGAATCCTTCCCAAAGTCCCTCAAATATGATGAACGCCCAACATTCTATGTCCTTCATGGGGAATCAGCAAATGATGTCTCCTCAAATACAAAACCCTTATGCTGGTCAGGGAAATGGTTTCTATCAGAACCCGAGCCAGCAGCCAAACTTTTCCTGGCAACCTGGTGCCAGTCAAACTCCAAGACCCTTTTATCCTGGCTATCAGCAACAACCTAAACTTCCTTTCTTGGCAACATTACGCTTGCCGGATTTAACACGGTTTTTGAATGATCCTATCTGTCACGATCCGCGTTGGCCTCCTATGCTGACAAAGTTGCCTTCGGACATCCCAAAGTTCGAGGCCAAGCCTAATGAAGATCCAGGTGATCACGTGACCACTTTCCACTTATGGTGCTCATCTAAATCACTGAAAGATGACTCCGTCTAGTTGCGATTGTTTCAACGCACTCTTATTGGGAGTGTCGCGAAATGATACATAGAGCTTGATCATTCACGATATTCCTTTTTTGGCGAACTGGCTATGGATTTCCTTAACCATTTCCAACTACCTGTGAGATACGACGTCGGCACAGAGTTGCTAGCCAATTTCGAGCAGACGTCCGCGGACCATATCTCGGATCATATTCGAGAGTGGCGATGCCGAAAGAGTCTCATCAAGGTACCCGTCCCACCAGCATTCCTGCTTGAGTGGTTCCTTAGGTCTTTAGTTCCGCAGTTATCCAAAGACGTCGCAACTTCAGAGGTTTTCTCCGAGGAAGAGGCCATCATGAGGGCTCAACAGTTTGATCTTATTTATTCTCAATCTGGTCTATTGTACACCATCCTGTTGGATGCACCACGATTGATTCTGGACAAAACCAGACAGAGAGCCAGACCACATGCTGACGACATCGTTGGTTCGGCACAAACCAAACCCGCTGAGCAATTGACGAAACAATTGCAGCAGTTATCTATACAACACTCAGCGGCCAACCAAACTACTGCTTTGGTTGCTCCTCCTACTCAAATGTCGAAAGTACACTCCGTACAAACGACTAACCCAAAGGCCAACCAACAGCCCGAAGGGAAGAGAAAACAACGCAATAAGATTAAGGGGGATAAGAAACTAAATGATAACACTAGCGAGGGCACCACAGAAAGGAAGAAGGTGAGGTATCCGTGCAAATTATGTGCAGAAGACCACCCAACCCATCTATGCCCTCGACTTGCAGAGGCCCAGAAGTTTGTCACGCAGCAACAACAAGCCGTGTTGACTAATCCCTTTCAGCATGGGCAAAATTTAACTCAAGCCTCTACAAGTACAGAGGGGGGCAGCCACGAAAACTACCCTCCCACCAATATTTCATCTTCTGCGAATGTATATATGATGAAAAGTGATGCTTTCATAGCGACTAGATCTCACGATTATAGCAAACCAAGCGCCTCTGAAAAGGGCAAAGAAGCCGAGATCCCATCTCTTCCTCTACAAATCGAGAAGACGTTGGGTGAAACAATGAATCACATCCCAAAAGGTGCGTTTAAACAAGCTTCTCATAATCCAAATGCAAGGGCCACCCAGAACTACTCTGTGGTGGAAGATTTGTCACAAACCCCTTGTGCTATGTCCGCTTTGGAGGTCCTCCAAAGTTGCTCTGCTTAAAGAAAATCCTTGTTGACTGTTTTGGGCTCTACTGAGACTTGCAACCCGGGCACCATCATGTTAGATACGACTAACTTGAAACCTCGTTTGCCTTACCACGTCGTGTTTCAGATAGTAGTGGCTCACCCCACGAAAACGTTTACATGAAATATCTTCCGCAAGGTGGTAGACGAGGGCGCTTCGACTTGCGTTATGTCGTTAGCATGCTGGAAAGCCATTGGTCAACCTGAGTTGTCTCCATCACCTACTCTCCTCACTGCGTTCAATGGTCGTTCTTTCCGACCACATGGCATCATCCCTTCTTTCCCTGTGCAGTTAGGGGGGAAGACCGTGTGCATCGAAGTGGAGGTAGTTGATGCCCCCATCGACTACAATATATTGTTGGGTCGTAGTTGGACTTATGTAATGCAAGCGGTGGTCACTACAGTTTTCTGAGTCTTACTGTTCGCACATGAAGGCCAGATAGTGACTATTGACCAATTGTCCTTCTCTCGACCTGACCCAGCCTTGGGGGCATCCATGGTTCCCATGATAGATAATTTTCAAGTCGGTGTCATCAACATAGGAGTTGGTTTGTTCCCATATTTGATGGGTATATTCGACTACCCACACCCTCAAGGCGATGTCAAGTATATATCGAACCACCACAAGGCTGAGATTTTCCATATCTCATCGTTTCACACGACTTACTTTCAGGATCCGTGGACTCTTCCTTCCCCATCAACCACGATGGATGAGACAAGGCAAGCTGGCATGGCCACGCCCTTGTTAGCCACTGAAGTAGCGTACTCTTTGATCCAACAATCTTCAGCTACTCCTGATCCGATTCCCGTACCAGAGTTGGATCCACTCCTCGAGCCTATCTGGGCTCAGGATTCTCTTGTCAACACCGATTCATTAGATTTAGTCTTTCCTTCTGACAAATCCATAATCGAAGCAATGACTGGTCCAGACAAACCCTGGGAAGATCTTCATCACAGATCATACTTCCTCCTGGAGTTACACCGAATCGAGGTAGGAGAATTCACTATCACCATGACGGGAGATCAGCCTTGTCCCATTAACCTCTTGGCTACACATGATATTTATGCTGAGAGAAACATGGCAACCATCGCTGAAATGATGCCTATCAATATCTCTCGAACCCCTAGCATTGTGGAGAATGTCTTTGTCGGAGCAGATTTCTCCCTCGAAGAGATTCAGATTTACACAGATCTTTTCAAAGAATTCTGCGATGTTTTTTCCTGGTCTTATGAGGAAATGTCAGGCATCAATCCGAAAATAGTGGAACATGAGATCATTACGTATCTGGATGCTAAGCCTGTTAGACAGAAACTTCGTCTAGTTAATCCTAGGAAGGCAGTAGCCATCAAAGTTAAGGTTGAGAAATTGCTTAAGGAAGGGTTCATATACCCTATCCACTTGACTGAATGGGTCTCCAATCCCGTGCCAGTTGATAAAAAACAAGGCACAATTCGTGTTTGTACCGACTTCCGTGATTTGAATAAGGCATGTCCAAAAGATAATTATCCAACCCCATTCATCGACCAGATCATCGATGAGTGTGCCGATTGTGAAGCCTTTTCATTCATGGATGGTTTCTCGGGCTATAACCAAATCCAAATCAAACCTGAGGACCAACACAAAATGACATTCATTTGTTCGTGGGGTACATTCGCCTATCGCAAAATGCCTTTTGGTCTCAAGAATGCTGGAGCCACTTTCCAGCGGGCCATGTCTTTTGTGTTTCATGACCTCAAACATATAGTCGAGGCTTATCTAGATGACTTAGCATCACGCTCTCGCAAGCTAAAAGATCATCCCATGCACCTCCGACTAATCCTCGAGCACTGTCGCTACTTCCGGATTCGCTTAAATCCCAACAAGTGTACCTTTTGCGTCATGTCAGGACATTTGTTAGGTTTCATTGTTTCAACCATGGGGATCATGGTCAATCCTCTTAAGGTGGAGGCAATAGTCTAGTTGCCCCCCCCACGCACAATTTTACAACTTCAAAGTCTTCAATGTAAGGCAGACTTCTTACGATGCTTCATCGCCAACTATGCCGAAATAACCAAGGGCTTCATGCGTTTACTGAAGAAAGACGTTCCCTTTTTCTGGGACGAAGCCACATAGCATTCTTTCAACGCATTGAAACATGCCCTTATAACCGCACCTCTGCTACGGCCACCGAATTATAACAAGGATTTCCTATTATATATGGCTGCCGCAGAGTCAACCATAGGCATGGTTTTAGTTCAGGAAGATGATTCGTTTTCTGAGTACATGATCTATTACCTGATCCGAGGCCTCGTAGGATTGGAACTTAATTATACACATCTCGGAAAACTTGCGCTGGCAGCAGTCCATGTTGTTCAACGGTTCCGTCACTATGTTCTGTTTCATAAAAACACCGTTGTGACCATCATAAATCCATTTCAGTACATGTTGACATGACGAGTTATCGGCGGGAAAATTAGTAGATGGATGGTCATCCTCCAAGAGTTTGACTTGGATTTCGTTTCAGCGAAGTCCAAAAAGTCACTGGTCTTCGCAGAATTTATCTCGAAACTTCCGGTTGAGTCAGGTGACGTTGTGCCTGAGGAATCACCTATCCGGCGTGATATGTTTTTGATTGAATCATCTGATCCCTAGTATGGAGATATATTGATCTATCTCCAGACTTTGAAGTGTCCTACCTCTGCTTCTCATGATGAGCATCGGCGGATACGCCATCAGGCCAAGAATTATCTTATACTCAATTATACTTTGTATCGGTGAGGTGTAGATTGTATTTTGCGTCGATGCCTCACTCATGAGGAGGCCGTCATAGTGCTCAACGATTGTCATACAGGAGCTTATGGTGGTCATTTATCCGGGTTGGCAACAACCCAAAAAATCTTACGAGCAGGTTACTTCTGGACCACACTCATTAAAGACTGTATTGAGTCGGTCAAGAAGTGCCATCTGTGCCAAATCTTCTCAAGGAAGATGAGGGCACATCTAGCTCCTATGTTTCCTGTTACCACTGTCGGTCCCTTCACCAAGTGGGGGATTGATTACACTACTTGCAACCCCCCATCAGCAAGGGGGCACTGCTATATCATTGTAGCTGTCGACTACTTCACTAAGTGGGTCGAAGCTATGCCAATGTTCAAAGATGATGGAGAGACTGCAGCTCTCTTCTTATTTAATCAGATCATAGCATGGTTCGGAGTCTCGAGAGAGATTGTCACTGACCATGGCAGTCACTTTCAGAATCAAATGATGACCGAGTTAACCTCAAATCTTGGGTTACGACAGGAACACTCGTCACCCTATCATCCCCAAGCCAATGAGCAAGTGGAAGTTGTTAACAAAACGCTTAAGACAATGCTATCATGAACCATCAACTCAGCCAAGTCAAACTGTCATTTGATGTTATACTCGGCATTATGGGCTTACCGAACATCAATTAAGACTGCAACCGGTTTCTCACCTTTCCAACTCGTTTACGGGCTAGAGGAAGTCTTTCCCATAGAATGTCAAATTCCATCTCTAAAATTGGCAGTACAGTTACTGCCAGACACTTCTCCGCTTGAAGAACGGTTAGTACACCTAGAGCAGCTTGATGAACAACGTTGTGATGTGGTACTGGCCAATGAGGCTCATAAACATAAGGTTAAGTGTCAGTATGATAGGTCCGTTTGTCCT
>JZKD02S0428657.1:281693-309297 GCA_000966675.3 Picea glauca
GTTTGCCTGAGAAAAAGGGTTATAGGTTTGGGTAGGAGGTTAAAAGTTATTCTTGAAGGGTCATGATCTGCATGCAAGTTTAAAGCCCTAGCTTGCTAGTCCGTAGGGTAGAAAACCCCACAACACTTGTGCCTTTAGTTCTTTGTTTCTTGTTTATATTACATTTGGTAGTATTACACTAATGTTAAAAATTTCCTATTGTGATAGTTTAACCTAATATAACACTCAATATCTTGTTTTTTCTCACCCATGTGGAAAAAAAAGCTAAACAAGTGTACAAGCATTTAGTACAAAAAATTATAATGTATTTTGACTATATGAATTATCCTAACCTCACACATAAGGGGGTAACTATTATCACCTAAATGTCACTCACAGAGCTATGTAGGTGATCACCAAGAATGTCATTGACACAACATAAAAAAGTGCTACAACATGGAAATTATATGCCACGCTAGAAGAACAACCAAAACTATGGAAAAATGTATACTTATTCATTTGGACAACTTGCTCGTTAGTGTTTTGCACAATTTGTGTGGTTAGTCCTTCAGTGATCATGAAAATCTATAAACATGGAAAAATAAATCACATTTGGTGTAGTGAATGCATGAAATCCATCAAACGTACTTTGAATTTGGCATACCATATATTTTTGTTCTCTGTCACCATTGAAGGGTAGTCCTTTAAGGGATCTAAGTCTCTTTAGGCATGGACAACCACAATTTAAATGTGGACCATTCACACTTGAAGTTAGCTCTAATTGATCTTGAATATTTTCTATATATTGGAGACCATGCAAATGTTGGGTATGTGTTATATTATTTGCATGTGTGTGGGTGGGTGCGTCATATTTGATGACAATGTATGATGATGCCATAACATGTCTCTCTTTGTGTATGTATGCATTGGGTGCTTATTCGAGGCAGGCTTTCTAGAGGGGGGAGGATTTATCCCCTCTACTTACACGAAGCGTTTGGATCTAGAAGCTATACCAGAGCTGATAGGGTTCAAGGAAACAACCTAAAATTGTTTTTTGGGTGGTTTTTCCTATTTGATCATTTTTTTCTATTTTTAGTGGTTTTCTAAATTAATCCCGAGTTAAAGGATTAGGGTTTTGATAGATGAAAAATAGATAAAATTTTGTATAAATTGTATTGTGAATGGAAAAATAAATACAATGAAGAGTTGAGAGGTGCGACACCAAGGAAGTTTGGTTTTCTCCCAGTTAAGGGTTTCTAGCATAAATATTTATGTACTATGTTTATGAGCCATTTATTAACTTATATTTCTCTTAAGAATCTATATGAATTGATTTACATCAGAGGTTTAAAACTTACATCTGGTATCCGAGCATGTTTTTGGCTTCAACGGGATGCCTTTGTTGCTAAGGGTTTGTCTCAATCTTGATAGATTAAGTTTATGTTAGGTCTGTGATAAACTTGTGTTCAGTGGGAGCTCTACAGTGGGGGTTTGTTTGTTTAAATATAATGGTGAGTAGTTTTAGAATTGATATTGGGAAGTTTAACGTTAAAAAATTTGAGCTATGGAAGCTCAAGATGGAGGAACTCCTTGTATACAAAGAACAATGGATTGTTTTGGAACCTGGTACACAACCTATTGGTACACAATATACTAGTAGACAATCTATTGGTACACAATCTATTGGTAATCAAGCTACTGGTATGTCGAAAGAATATTGAGAGAATTTAGATAGAAGAGCAAGGAGTACGATTTGACTATGCTTGACACATTCAATTTTATTGGATGTGTTGGGAGAAGATACATCCAAGGAACTATGGGAAAATATGGGGAATTTGTATCAGTCAAAGTAACTGGTAAACAATTTGTTTCTTCAAAAAATGTTGTATCATCTTAGGATGGAAGAGAGCAAGGAGTACAATTTGACTATGCTTGACACATTCAATTTTATTAGATGTGTTGGGAGAAGATACATCCAAGGAACTATGGGAAAATATGGGGAATTTGTATCAATCAAAGTAACTGGTAAACAATTTGTTTCTTCAAAAAATGTTGTATCATCTTAGGATGGAAGATGGATATTTTGTGATAGAGCATCTAAGTGCCTTCAATACTCGGGTAAGTCAAATTGTTTATGTTAATATTAGGATTCCATAAGAATATAAGTGTATTACTTTTTTATGTTATTTTCCACACTCCTAGGATAATTTGGCTATACAAATTGGTAGTACCACTCAATATACATTGAAGTATAAATAAGTTGTTTCATCCTTGTTATTGGAAGAGATGAGGCCAAAAATAATGGATATTCATAGCATAGATGCTTTATCTATAAGAGGTAATCCCCAAGATAGGAATAAAATAAGTCTTCATGGAGGATATAAATCTAAATATAGATATAAATCCCCAATGAAACCTTTGAGGAAATTCTATAAATGTGGTAAAGCTAGGAATTATAATAAATATTGCAGGCATAAAAATGTTGATAAAGCAAAGGGATATGATTATGCCTCTTCCACAAAGGTATAAACCTCCACAGGAGAAGGAGGTGATGTTTACCGAGAATATATAGGCACACATGAAGTTTGTGATGTATGGTTGATTGAATCAGATGCATCATTTCATCTTAATCATCATAGGGAGTGGTTCAGTGAATATGAAAAGTACGATGGTGGTGATGTCTTCCTAGGAGATGAATCAACGACCAAAATAATGGGATGTGGAAGGGTTAAGTTGGTGCTGAAAGATGGAAGGATTAGAATGCTCCCTAGAGTTATGCACATTCCATTTCTATCCAAGAGAATAATATCTATAAGCAAGTTGGATCATGCAAGTGTGGACACTTTATTTGGATAGGGAACTTGTAATATGGTACAAGGATCAATGGTGTTGATGAGGGGAGTTTGGTGTGGAAATTTGTACAAGTTACTGGGAATCGCTTATATTTATGGGTGTGATATCCCTATAATCCCTGAGGAGAGAAATAAATAAGATAAGATCCATCACATCCCTAGAAAGAATACCATCTTGTGGCATCAAAGACTTGGACATATTGGAGAAAAGGTCCTTCAAACACAACATGGTAAGAGAATGGTTGACGGTATGTCTAATTTCACCCTATATTTTGATATATGTGAACATTGCATATATAGTAAATGGAATCAAGTAATATTCCCATATGGTGCTACAAGAGAAAAATGGATCTTAGAGTTGATACATAGTGATGTGTTTGGACCTATTCTTGTTCCATCACTAGGTAAATTTGTGTGTTATGTTTCATTCATAGATTATTTCTCAAGGAACACATGGATTTATTTTCTTAGGAGAAATATGAGGTGTTGGATAAATTTAATGTGTTTAAGGATCTAGTATAAAATTAGAAAACGAAGAAAATGAAGGTGTTGACGACAAATAATGGTGGAGAATTATGTGGGAATGAACTCGAAGAGTTCTGTAAGAAGTGTGGTATAGAAAGGAAAAATACTACTCCATACACACCTCGACTGAATGGGGTTACATAAAGGGTGAACAAGATGTTGATGGAAAAATCAAGGAGCATGATCAATGGTGTTGGGTTAGGACAATAATTATGGGTGGAGGCACTGGGTACTTCCTTTTACTTAGTAAGTAGATCACCCTCATCAACGTTGATAGAAACAAATTCACATGAGGTATGGACTGGTAAGAAACCATCTGTTGAAAATATTAGAGCATTTGGTTGTGATTCTTATGTACATTTTCAAAAGAAAAATAGGAGTAAAATGGATAATAAATACAAAAAGTGTATCTTTATTGGTTATAAAGTTGGTATGAAAGGTTATAGGCTTTTGAACCCATAAACTAAGAAGATTGTTTACAATCGGGATGTTGTTTTTAGAGAGTTTAAAGATGTTCCCAAAAAGGAATTCCTACCAAGGCAAGATGAACCTAAGAAAACAGAGTTTGATTTGGATGATGAAAAATCTCAATAAATGAAAGAATATGAATAATAAGAAGAAGAACCTCATACTCCAATATTGAGGAGATTAATGAGGGAAGGAAGGAAATTGGAAAGGTATAGTGCACTTGATATTCATGATAATTCTGATTTATCTATTACTAATGACGATCCTATAACTATTAGGGTAGTCGTGACTTCATAAGATAGTAAAATATGGAATAAATCCATTTTTGAAGAGATGGGTGCCTCGGATAAGAATGAGGCATGGGATCTAGTTGAGTTTCCAACTGGAAGAAATTTCATTGTCAACAAATTTGTGTTTAAGAAGAAGTTGAATGAAAAAGTAAAAGAAAATAAATACAAAACTTGGTTAGTAGAAAAAGGTTATTCCCAGGAAGAGGGAATTAACTTTGGTGAATTTTTTTCTCATGTTGTCAAGTTAACTCCTATTATATTTATTTTATCTATTGTTTTTTATTTTGATTGGGAAGTAGAAAAAATGGATGTCAAGACAACATTCCTACATGGGGATCTGGAAGAAGAAATCTACATAAAGGAGATAGAAGGCTTTGCAGTGAAGGGAAAGAAAGACTTGGCATATAAGCTAAAGAAGTCACTATATTGTCTGAAGAAATCACCTAGGATATGGTACCAAAAGTTTGGCACATACATCCTTGGACTAGTATTTGTGAGAAGTGGGGTCGATCACTATGTATATTCCAGTCAGGTTGGTAATCACTTCATTTAATACATAGTGTTTTATGTCGATGACATGTTGTTGGTAGAAAATAACATGGATATTATCAAGGATGAAATCACATCTATCCTACAAATTTGACATGAAGGATCTTGGTGTTACTAACTTCATTATAGGAATGGATATCAAAATAGATCATGAAAAACATGGATGATTTTAGGGGTTAAATTTCCCTCATGGGCTAATTTTCCATGGTTTTTCCAAAAACGAGATTCTGTATTTTAAAAATGATTTTCCCAAGTTCTATAGGATAAAATTATTTTACCTTAAAAATCGCCAAAAGTTTATAAAAACTATATAAAATCCTTAGAAATTTGAAAATTTTTACAAAAATATTGCCAAACATTTATAGTTGGGATATGAAGGATTAGTAATATTCGCCAAGGTTTCTACATTTTAAAATAAATTTCCATCCTTAAAATCATCCCTGATGAAAGCATGAAACTTTGGTTGAAATGGAGAAAACATGTTGAGATGATATTGTAGAGGTTTAATATGTAGGAAAGTAAATTGGTCAAGGTTCCTATTCCTGTAGGTGTAAATTTATCTACATATTAGTGTCCCAAGACACAATAAGAGGACATGTCCAATGTTTCATATGCTAGTGTGTTTGGAAGTTTGATGTATGCAATTTTTTATACTAGACAACACATTGCACATGGAGTGGGAGTTTTGAGCAGGTATATGTCAAAATGACGGAAGGAGAAATGGATATCACTAAAGAGGATTTCCATGTATTTGCATGACACTTCAACTTATGGATTTTGATACCAAGGAAGACCATGATTGGATAGAGTGTTGGAAATACATGGGTTTGTTGATGCAAATTGGTTTCGAGATCTATATCATAGAATATCAACAAGTTGGTATGTGTTTAAATTATTTGGAGGAGAAATTAGTTGGATGAGAAAAAAACAAGTTGTATTGGAACTCTCATCTAGAGAGGATAAATAAATGGCATCCACTCATGCATGCAAGGAATTAGTATGGTTACATAGATTGTGTTGAAGTATTGGGTTGGTACAACAAGCAGTAAGATTAGATTGTGACGTTTGTTAGAAAAAGAGGATCGCAGAGAAATAATATAAAACATATGTGTAAACAAAACACAAAATATAAACAATACAATAGAGACATTGATATACATGGTTCACCCTATATGGGCTACGTCCACCAGAGAAATTGTCATTCCTTCCTTTATTATTATCCAACAAATGAATGGATACAACCTACAACACACATGTTGTAACTTCTTCTTTTCTCATAGTCTCCTCTCTCATAATACAATATTTTTTCTCCTACATTGTCGCAAGACAATTCCCTCATACATAACATAGGGTTTCCTTCTAGGAAAAAAAAAACTAATATAACTTCTACCATCATATCTACCACCTAATTATGAATGGTTCAGATTGACTATGATATTACAATATTTTACAAGGAAAATTTCCCAAAAAATTCTTTTAGGAGGTGCCTCCCCTAAACCCCTGTCAGGGGGGACTCCATAAAGTGTTTTCGACCCCATGGAATCCCTAGAAACATATGTGGGGGGTAAATCCCCCAAACACCCCCCCATCAAGAAATGGGATCCAAAACGGCTAAAAAAAGACCCCTAAATCAAAAAGATAATCAGGGTCCACAATCAACAATAATCAAAGTGAAATTTTCTTGGAAAATAACCCATATTATCATTAAAATACAAATCATATTGATGTTCAACATCACTTTTTGAGATACATGGTTTTATATAAGAAGATATTTCTTAAGAAGGTTGACACTTTGAAGAATGTTGCAAATTCATTGAAAACATCAAGAGCACCGAGAAGTTCTCCTAATGTAGAGAAACAATTGGAATTGTTGTCATGGATTGTTGACAATGGAATTACAACCCCATTACTTGCCACTCTTTATGGAAGTGTGTGCCAGGTTCTTATCTGAGGGGGAGTCTGAGGGGGGAAATGATTTTTCACCCTCAGTTACATGAATAATTCGAGGCAGAACCTAACAAATGTTTTGGGGGTATTTTTTTATATTTCAATGTTTTCCACTATTTTCATAGGTTTTATAAATTAATATTGGATTAATTGGTTAGGGTTTTGATAGATTTTGAATACCCAAAATATTGTATATATATTATTTTTAATGGTGAAATTCATAAAATGAAGAGTTGAGAGGTGTGGCACTAAGGAAGGTTGGTTTTCTCCCGGTTAAGGGTTTCCAATGTAAATCTTTGTGTACTATGTGTATGAGTCGTTCATTAATTTCTATTTTTTTTAAGAATATGTATGCATTGTTTTACATCACAAGTTTAAATCTTAAAACAATAACATTTGAGGGAAGAATAAATTATAAAGTTATGTTGTGAATATATCTCTTGAGATACTTCATCTTAAGTTCTATCGTTTTCATCCATAAGCACATGCTTGTAATTGGACTCTTCCATTGAACATCCAAATACACCTCTTCACTTAATTAGAGAGAGAGAGAGAGAGAGAGAGAGAGAGAGAGAGAGAGAGAGTTCTATTGGAGACACAAAGAAACAAATAAACCTCCCAATGATAGTGGGAGATACCATAAGCTCAAATCATTCTCTACATTAAAAATTACAAGTTATTCCCATTGGTATATGAATAATATGTGTTCATCGTATTTCTTTGTGAAACTTTCATGGTTCTTGTTTATTTTTTCCCTTCTATTTAAGTTTTGTGATAGTACTCTTTTCATTGGACTAACATCCTAAAAATTGAATTTTATATAGTTTGTAGCCTTGTTATAGAAATGGATTTTGTCTCACCCATGTGACCAAAAATCCCAAATAGTGGCAAATGTTCTTTGCACTGTTGTATGGACTAATAAACATGATCCTTTTCTCATTATGCCTCTAAATTACATATTGTTCTATGGATGTCTTCTTGATATTCATTCTCTATAATCAATATATGTTGTGCTACATGTCTTGTTTCTCCCAACAAGATACCATATGATGACCTTTGTTCCCATAGAATGAGAATACCTTTGAGTACCAACAATTGCTAGTGCTATGGAATTTCTTCCTATAGAAATTACAAACAAGTGATTCCTTACCTAATGCATAACCATGGTTATTCATCTCTTCAAGATGATCTAATTTCTACTTCATCTAAGTGTAGGTGTGGGTTGAGTCTTTGATCTCTTGTCATCACTTCCGTTCTACAATATTCCATAAGATAGTTGAGGTGGTAGTTGTATTCCACCTTCATATACTACTATTTTTTATTTGTATGATCAATCCAACTCTTCCATGTTATTATCCTTCACAAATGCAATATTTGATTTCATGGCCTTTTCCTCTCTACAATATAAACCAATTCCCTAATGCTTGAACCTTTGTAAAGATACAATGGGACTTAGGATGCCTTGTATTCTTTTTCCTATCCCTAATCTATTGTGGCCAATATTCCTTAACAATTTCAATCCAATTCATCTAGTACACTTTTCAAATTCACCAAGCTTCTCTTGAGAAATCTATATGGAAGGTGATCTTACTAGATTTTTCTCGATCATGGTGTTGGATTAAATAATGGAAATGGAATGAGTATTTCTTCTTTGTTCTCCTACACAACTCCTTGGAAATTTTCCAATGTATCATCCTTCTCTTCCAACTATTTTTTCAATGGATTTGTCATCTGAGTGAACCTATCCTCCTACCATTTGTCGAACTAGATGAACTTCTCTCCCAAGGGTACACAATGAACTTTTCTCTTCTCCCAATCTACCATAACCCCGATAAGGGAGTCTTGGTGTTAAACAAAACTATTATTTAGCACTGGAATAAATATTATCTATCTCTCAAGGTTCTTATCCATCTCTATGATCCATTGTTTAAGCATACAAACGTATTCCTTTAGGTTCTTATTCTCTTCTTGAAGTTTAGCATTGATGACCCTTGAGTCTTCCAACCTTTCTTCATTTTATTTACCAATGATAGGTTTGTATTGTCATCAAAGTTCTCATAGTTTCACAGACAAATCAGATAATAGTGCAATAATAAATGAGATTATAAGTGAAAATTTATATTTTGTTATCATCGACAAGACACACGAGGATCAACTATGTTTCTCTTCTTTAAATCTTGTTCCTACTCTTGGGGTATGAGAATACTTTTTTATTTGTAGTTCTCTATTTTTGGGCCAAATCTCTTCATATATACTACATATTATGAGTTGAAACCATAATAATTCTACTTGGCATAAATCCAACCCATCCTCCTTAGTAACTAGCGAACCAATGCATTGTTCAAATAAGTGAATAGATTTAACAATACAAGAGTCAATGCAACCAATAAAAAAACTAGGTTCCTCAATGACCAACCTCTATTTATCATGTGACTATTCTCAGGCTTGGCATAGTGACTGGATACATGGTTCAAATTACAATATTTTAATTGGTTAATAAATTACTTCTAGGTTCCTTTTGCATATAATCACACTCTAATTCCAACATGAAAAGCACTTATTAATTCATAAAGGGATTGGCCCTTATTTAAACCATATATATATAACGAAAATTATCTAGAGCATGGATGAAAAGGGTAATAAATGAATACATATATGAGGATCACTCTTTAAACATATGAGAGGTTCATTAGTTCACATGTATAAAATACATCTTCATGAAAAGGTGCCCATAATAATAATAACCCACACTACACCATACACTTTGATCTAAACACCATTCATGAAAATTCAAGTGAGATGGAAACTAATGAAACATGTGAGATGACCATTCATGAAAGCATGAACCACATAAAAATTAATTAATCCATATGTGTATGAAACGAATTGACTCTTGATATGCCAAGGGAAGGTTCACAAATGCAAATAGGATTAAGATAATTAACATAAGGAAACAATACCAACCTATTCTGGTCCCAACACAGAACCCGCCAATATGCTATATATTCAACAAATTATGTGAGAATCCTACCAGAATTCACATTCCTAGTCTTTACTTGCACACCTGACAATTCCTCTTCACAAATCTAAGGGACAGGCCTCACAACATATAGCTTATGTACAAGTTGTATGACCTATGTATGACCTCCCACAACCTCTGCACTAATCTGAAATTTAAATAATTCCAAGAAAGGTGCATATATCCCTTTGGCTTAAGGAAATGGCTTAGTGTGGTTGTCCAACAACAAACATATTCCTTCAAGACATTAATTTTTGTTTCCATGATCTCATCATTTTATTTTATTTTTATTGTTCTTTGCAACTAGATTTAGAAACCCATATATTAAACTACAATAGTCAGTTAATGTAAAACATATATCCTCAATTTTAGAGTGAATCAAATGGTGGGAAATACAGATATGTTGGTTTTCTTCACTTGCAGATGGATAATGAATTCTCATAGCATTGAAATAAACATGCAAACATTACGTACAAAATTTAATATAACATTGAACACAATACAAAGATATATTTAGACCATTCAAAACACAATTGATACCATGCTTGCCTTGGAAGTTAAAATGGGAAAACTAATAGTCAATGGTTTCTCATACTATTTTGGAAATATCTGGTTACAATGAAATTTGTGGATCATATCCATCCTCCCCTCTTGCCAAAAAAAAACATCCCTTTGAGAGTGAAAGTAAAAAAATAAATAGCGAGTTATGGGGTAATTGGAAGGCCAACAAACATGAACTTTCATTTCTCATACCTTAGTATTTTATACCCTATTTTATTTTCTTATTTTAATTAATTTGTGTTTTCTTCTCCTTTTCCTTATCACACATTACCTTTAATTGTATTTTACATAATTACTAACCTTCCATAATTGTTGACTTATTATTGTAGGTGTTGAGTCTTACAACCATTCACTTGTTCATATCCTTTTCAGACCACCCCTCCCCATCAAGAGGATTTTTGGTCTCCAAAATATTAGAAAATCCAATATAAATCAATGTGCCTTCTCTCTTCTTCTCTAAAACATGTATTTGATTCTATCTCTGACTCTATCTTTAGCTCTAGATTGTGGCTTTGAATATTTTCTTTGGTTCTACCTATGGCTCTATCTATGGTTCGTGGCTTACTTGATTCCACAATGTAGAAGTCATCTAACTGAATATCAAATCTAATAAATATCTAGATCAAAACTCTATAAACATCCATTCCCATCTCTGTTAGAATGGATATGGTCCATATTACAGTCAATGAATCCAAGTTGAATTCCAATCTATTTGTTTAGTGAGATCCTAAAAACTATGCCCTCATGTAACAACCTGATGCAGGAGCATCGCTGGCAAGCACGTGGAGTAGGAATTATTAGCATTTGAGATTCTATATGAAATCTCAAATCTAGCAGTTGCAGAAAAACTTTTGAAGTATGCATTAAATCAACACCGGAATAATAAATTGAGGCATGCTTGAGAAATCACGAGGGAATAAGTGGGAGTTTCCACTCTGGCTTTGGAATGTGACTGTACTAAAATAGCCGTAGGATAGGCTGTGATGTAGACAAGTAGTCAGGGGAAACCCTGAGAGCCCTCTGAGATAAATAGAGGTTTTGTATGCCCAAATGAGGCTGGCTGCAAGGTAGATAGTTGCAAATTAGAGAACTGCAAGTTAGTAGGATATTTTCAGTTTTTAGTTGTTGTTTTTTATTTCATTTGTAGCCATTTTTACTTATGAATATAACAGATGAAAATTGACCCAATGTATGGTGTGGACAATGTTTTTCGATTCTCTGTTATCATGCTTTCATGACTGAATGAATGAATTTTGTTATGAATAGATGGGAATGTGAATGTTAGGATAAGTTTCAATTTTTTCTCTTATGTTGAAGTGGTGCAAGGTGTGCACACAGAACACAAGGAGTGCATTAACGAGATATTTTTCACTTCTGAAGCTCAGAAGATATAGCACAAAACTTTCCCTTTGAAAGGAGTGCAAAGAGACTGGTGCAAGGCGTGCATAATCATCCACAAGAATCCAAACCTTGTGTAAAGATCTGGTGCAAGGAGTGCACATATCCAAGATTTGACTAAGTGTCGAAGGGACTTTGCAAGAAGTTGAAGAACCAGAAAAGGAGAATGTCAGGAGGGTGAGGGGAATTTTTCTTTGAGAAATCCTTAGGATTTGAGTTATTGAAATCCCTGAAACGCAAAGAGGGTGTAGGAAATCGAAGTCTTCACAAGACCAATCTTAGGAGGAATAACACTTTTCATAAGTGTTAATGAGATCCAAGAAAAGGAATCAAAGGAAGGACAAAGGTCGAAGCCTTTGAATCCTTCGAAAATGCTCTAAATCTGAAGAAAACAAAATCTCAAGGGGAAAGATCTGAACCGTCTGATCAATGTCTAGACAAGAAGGAGAAAGTGTAGAGGAGGAAGGATATCACCCGTATGGTATGAGCGCAAAAGAATCATAACTACCTAATCAAGGTAAAGTGAACTGACGATAAGCCTTGAAAGAACACAAGAGGAGTGGGGTTACAAAATTCTAAAATCATCGGAACCATCCATCAAGGGGGACATGTGGCGAGAGATCAAAATTTCGCTGACTCATGACTTGGAGGAGTCAAAGGTCAAGTCATGAGAACTCACAAAACACAAAATCATGACTTGATCTAAGCCTTTGGATCAAGGGAGATCAGGAGATATCGATCCGGTTTTGTCGAAGTTTCAAAACTCAGGAGAATAGAGGTGAGCCAACCTCCAAAGTTACGAAATGCAAAAACTTGAATCGATCACAAATGTTGATCAAAGGAAGGATCTAGATCGTCAATTTAGCACCATCATGAGTTCAGACATCGAGATGATGAAGGTGCCTCACATTGGGAATCTCTGACAAGTGAAATCCCGACACGCTCATAGGTTTGGCCCCAGATCATAGCAAGGGGTCATATGGAAAGAGGATATGGGAGGAGCTAGTGAGTGTTAGGCCCTTGTCAAGATTTTAGAGATCAGGAGAGTCGGGGTGACTCGCATACAAATATCTGACTCATGAAATCGTGACGCACCTTTGTTTAGGCTCGTGGTTATGACCCGTAGTCATGTGAGATAAAGGGGTTAGCATAGAAGAGCTAGCGCCTGTTTGGAATTGAGGTTCGAACAATGCCAAAAAGAGAAGCTGCGGGTCTCATACAACCTATGCATATTGGGAAAGGACCTATGTAAGTGGGTTTGGGGTCTAGCAGAAACCCAGAGAGTAAATCAGACTCAGTTTCTTGATCAATCCTAGACTGGGAGGTCACGCAACCCTTAGGATAAAAGGGAGGTCTGCATCAAGTGGTATCATATCAAATGTTTTCTTGCAGACAATAGGCAAAGGAGAGGAGACAGAAGAACTTGAATTTTTACTCTGTGTGTGACAGACAGCCAACACAATTCCACCAAGTAGACTAGAAGAAGAACCTTTAGCCAATCATGTAGTAGAAAGGGAGATGTGATAATTTCATTCAAGATTAGAGGTGATGGAAGCATCACAAAGATGAGAACCTAATGCTGGAGACATCAACAATGTAGAGGCGAAGAAGCTAGTGGGGAGAATATTGTCGTAGAAGCAGCATGAGAGGAGGTTGTCGAAGAGCACTTGTTGAGAGGAGTGGCTAGATTGGGAGGTAGAGACAAGATAAAGGTCCCAATGTATGAAATAAATTTAGATGTTGAGGAGCTATTGTATTAGATAATATCCATGGACAAATATTTCGACTATGAAGACGTCGATCATGAGAGAAGGGTGAGACATGTTGTCACCAGACTAAAGGTACATGCAGCGCTATGGTGGGATGAACTAGAAGTTGAAAGGAGAAGCAAAGGAAAACATAATATAAATAATTGGGACATAATGGTAGTCGAGCTGAAGGATAAGTTCATTCCCAAATATTATCATATCAATATGTTTAGGAATTTGCAGAACCTAAGACAGAAAGGTATGATAGTTAAGGAGTACATAGAGGAGTTCTATAGGTTGAACATCATAATTGGACAAAGAGAGATAGATGAAGAAAATTTTTCCAGATATATAAATGGCCTAAGATATAAAATCTAGGATTAGCTCAGCATGATGTTAGTAAGGAAAGTGGAGGCTGCTTATCCATTTGCGCTAAAGGCAGAGGAGAATTTGGCCAAAAAACAAAGCCAACGAGGGAGAGGTAAAATCCTAGCCCCAACCATAGGTAATGGAGTTACCCATGAAAAGGCACATAAGTCTAGGGACGAGGTGGAAAAATCACACAGTCACTCGAAAAGAGGATAAAATTCTCGAGGAAGACAAGGTGGTGGAAGAAGTTCTTGTAGAGGAAGAGGAAGAAGAGCAGGAGGAAACGTAAGATGTTCTACCGAATGTACTGAGAAAAATAAATAAGGAGGAGGTGAAGCTCACATTTCAGAAGCCTAGAGAAGATATGTTGAAGAAAAAGGAACAGAGGATGGAATATCCATGATGTTGAGGAAAGTTCTCTTAAAACCAGAGGCAGAAGTTGAAAGACCAATGCAGAGGAACAGTCTCTTGAGGACAACTTGCAAGACTAAGGACAGAATATGCAATGTGATAATTGATAGTGGGAGCACTGACAACTTAGTATCCATAAAGATGGTGGAGAAATTGGAGCTGGAGACAACTGCATATCTGAAGCCATACTAAGTCTCATGGTTTTGGAAAGGACACCAGGTAATGGTTACTAAACAATTCTTGGTTGAATTTAAGATAGGAGGATATAGATATGAAATTATGTGTGATGTAATTCCCATGGATGTATGCCATACTTTGTTGGGAATACCATGGTAGTTTGATAGGAACGTCATTCATGATGGGAGGGATAATACATACACCTTAGAGAAGAATGGTAGAACACACATGTTTCTACCAATAGAGGAGAAGAAAGTGAAAGAGGAAGCCAACACAAGATTACTTTGCATGAGCAGGAAGGAACTCCTGAAAGAAGTCAAAGAAGAACAGGATATGTAGTTTGTAGTGGTGAGGAAACCTAGAGTTATCCTTACAAGTACTTCGATGGAGGATTTTCCTGAAGAAGTTCAAGAATTGTTGGATAATTTTGCTGACATAGTGGTGGATGAGCTACCAAACTCATTGCCACCAATCAAAAGTATCATTCATCATATTGATTTAATACCAAGAGAAATTTTTCCAAACAAAGCAACATACAGATTGACACCTCAAGAGAATGAGGAAGTGAAGAACCAAGTCCAAGAACTATTAAACAAGGGTTTGGTCAGAGAAAGATTGATTCCATGTGTAGTACCAATTGTGTTGAGTCAAAATAAGGATGGAGGATGGATAATGTGTACAGACTCAAAATCCATTAACAAAATCACCATCAAGTATAGATTTCCTTTACCAAGAATGGATGATTTAATGGACTATTTAAGTGGAGTAAATTTCTTTTCTAAAATAGATTTGAAAAGTGGATATCACTGGATTAGAATGAGAGAAGGTGATGAGTGGAAAATAGCCTTTAAGACAAATGAAGCTTTCTATGAGTGGTTTGTTATTCCATTTGGCTTAACAAATTCCCCGAGTACTTTTATGAGGTTGATGAATGAAATACTGAAAGATTTCATTGACAAGTTTGTGGTTGTATATATGGATGATACACTGATCTTTAGCAGGACTAAAGAGGATAAATTGAGACATGTGACACAAGTAATGAAGAGACTATAGCAGGAGAAGCTGTTGATAAATCTGAAGAAGTCATCTTTTACGAAGACATAACTAATTTATTAGGGTTTTGTGATCTCTTCAAATGAATTGAAGATGGATCTAGAGACAGTGAAAGCAATCAAAGAATGGCCTTCACCAAGGAGCATGTTTGAAGTAAGAAGCTTCCATGGATTAGAGAGATTATATAGGAAGTTCATCAGAGACTTTAGTGGAATTTGTGCACCAACGATGGATACAATGAAGAAGAAGCATAAGTCTTTTAAATGGACAGAGGAAGTTGAGAGGAGATTCAATATACTGAAGGAGAAAATAACAGAATGACCAATTCTGCTCTTGTCAAATTTTGAGAAGACATTTTAGGTGAGATGTGATGCAAGTGGAGTTGAAATTGGAGTAGTTTTGAGCTAGGATAATAGATTTGCTTCCTATATCAGTGTAAAGATGAATGAGACCTAGAGAAAATAATCCACGTATGATAAGGAATTTTATGCCATAATTCAAGCCTTGAATAAGTGGAGACATTACCTTGTCCACGAGAATTTGTCTTGTATAGTGATAACCAAGATTTACAATTCATAACCATGCAGGAAAAATTGAATCAGAGGCATGCAAAATGGGTTGAGTTTATGCAAAATTTTAGTTTTGTCATAAAACATATTGTTGGGAATGCTAACAAAGTTGTTGATGAATTAAGAAGGAGATGCTTGATTCTACAGGAATTTCAGGTGAAGCCCTTGGGGTTTGAACACCTTAAGGATATGTATTGTGATGATACAAATTTCAAGGAAGCATATGAAGCATGTGCAAATCCTGCACTGAGAGACAGAAGCAAGTGGACAGAGTCCATGATTCAAGAGGGATTGTTTTTCAAGGGGAATCAATTGTGCATACCAAATGCTCAATGAGGGATAACCTTTTGAAGGAAAGTCATAGTGGAGGATTGGTTGGACATTTCGGCCATGATAAAACATTTGCATAGTTGAGCAGTTCATACTATTGGCCAGGTATAAGAACATAAGTGATAAAGTTGTTAAACAGATGTAGAATATGCCAAGATGCAAAAGGAAAAAGATAGAACACTGCATTGTATCAACCATTTCCAATACTAGAGAGGCCTTGGGATGAAATAAGCATGGATTTTGTGTTGGGATTTCCAAGGAAAGAAAGAGGATTGAATTCCATATTTGTGGTGGTGGATAGATTTTCAAAGATGACACATTTTATCCCATGCCAGAAGACCAGTGATGCAACACATGCTACAAATCTATTCTTTAAGGAAGTTGTGACACTTCACGACCTACCCAGAACCATTGTCTCAGACAGAGACACAAAATTTGTTGGTCATGTTTGGAGAACATTATGGAAACATGTGGTGTTGCAAATCAAAATTAATCACTAAGATGATGGCCTAGTGTCATCATTACCAAATGTCGTAAGTGTCACATTTTGCCCATAAGTTTTGCAAATATCATATTGTTGTAAAGAACGCTTGAAAGACACCTCAAAGACTAGTTTTAAAGAGGAGAAATCATTTGACAAAAAGTACAAGTCTTTTGCCATTGAAAAAACCACTAAAAAGTCAATTTTTGGAAAGGATCTCTCCCCTATGCTCTATTAGAGAGCGTTGGCGCTCTATACCCTCTTATGGGGGAACGTTGGAATGCTTTGTACCCCATTTAGAGGAAGCTCTTCCCCTTTTTGGGGTAAATTTTAGTCTGTTGAGGGAAATCAGGGAAGAATCCCCTCAATCTCTGAAAGTGGTTGGATTCGAATTTGAGGTCAAGGCATGATCTTAGGGAAGATCCACAACTGAAGGAGAGAAATCCTCAACTTATCCAAAATATATCTCAAGTGGTCGGGCCTCTCAAAACTTATATAAGGAGGTATTCTCATGGTGAAAGGTACATGACATGATAGAGATTGGAGATACCAAACCTATGATCTCATGAGTGGTATTGACAGAGTAGAGAGACATTGTAAAGAATCTAACTTATGATCTCATAAGGGAGATATCATTGAAGCATCAAAATTTTGTGTGTGGATTATTTGAGCAAGGGTTTGGACAAAGGGATCTTGGTGAAGCTATTGCACTACATCCATGGTTGTAAGCAACACTTTGTTCTCATTAATATAAATTCATGCTTGGCCTGTTTCCTTTAAAGTTTCTGTATATGAACTTGTTTCTTTCATAGATTCATTATAAAGCTAATTATAATAGAGTAGGAAGTATTGTTGTTTTTCTCATTGTACCACAAGACCTTCAACTGAACTTGGAGATTAAGATCACCCTAGAGCAAGCAAGGACAAACATTGGTAAAAGGGTACTTTCCTTTCTTCCCTCTTATTCTTTGATAGTTTATATTTATGATAAAGGAATGTTAGTGTCCATAATAGCACTTTTTGTCTAGGAGTTAGGGGTCTAGCATCCAAGAGGAAATCCACTTGTCCGCGGGGGGATTCTCCTGTAACAGAAATTGGCGAATCCACTAGGGAAGCACTCTAATTTTATTTTCCTTTCCTAGATCTTGTTTTGGCCCTTTTACCACTTCTTGACCTTCTCCATAATGTATTTGATTCTTAGATCATATTGATTGGCTCTTGATTCCATCACCTTCAAGTTGATTGATTGAGTTTGCTTGAGTTTTTAGATTTTCTTGGATTTTTTTTTTTTTCTGAATTTTGAGAGCCTAGAGATCCCCTTCCCTTTCTATAAGAGCATTGGCACTCCCTGATGGTATTACAAAGAGCGTTGGAATGCTCTGGTGCCCTTTACACCAGAGTGCTACCCTTCTTCTGTGAAAAATATTCTAGGCTTTCATTCTCTGAGTTCATTTCTTGCTTTTGGCACTTACTCAAAAGTATTACAGCCTCAATACATCTTGGTCTTGGCCTTAAACACTCTTCTTTCTGAGAATTGACCACCTTTTTTGGGGAGTTTTGATTTTTTTTCCTTACCTTGAAGTAACTCTTTGTCTTTAACAATTTAGAGTCAATTTGTCGTTTTCTTCTCATTTATCTGACCGACTGAAAACTTTTTGTAGGAAGATTCAAAGGTATTTTGTACTTTTCCTTTTGATATTTGAGGTATTTTTCCCAAGAAATTTCTAGTTGTTCATCATCCATTAACCTTCTCCTAGATTCACTAGCAAATTCCCCAATTTTCAAGCATTATGGGTGAGTTTTTCCATGGTTTTTGGCTATTTTTCTGAGTTTCTAGGAGCACCAACACCCCCCTGTAGGCCATACCAGAGCACCAATGCTCCCCTACAGTGTCTTAGGGGGATTTTCAACACTCTGTGAACCCTTCTAGGGAGCTCTAGTGCCTTTTTTGAGTGAAATTGACTTCTTTTGCTTAGTCTTTTGCAGCCTGTTTTGTAGTACTCTTTACCTAGAGTCCGTGGTTGGTTTGTGAAGTTGTTTGGATTTGTTCTTGATGTTTTTTTATTCTTGTCACTCTATTTTTTAGTGGTTTCTCTTTCTCCCTATCATTTCTTGGATTCTTCTTCGCATTTTATTGTCTTCCTTGAATGCTTGCATTTGAAGTAGCAGAATTGCATGTTTTTTTGGATTTTTTGGGACATTGTGCATCTATAATGATGATTTTTTTCTCCTTCTTGTAACATAGCTTTCATAGAAATTAAAATATTTCATATTTATCTCTTTGTCTAACTTTTGAGTCGGTCAAAACACCATATTTTCCACACCATTTTTCCTTTGAGTAACAACAACCTTAAAAATAAAGCGCTAAACTAAAATTGATTAGACATTTTTACTTTTTCTGGTATCAAACCTACATTAGATTAGTTGTATGGATTTGGAATAGGTGTGAAAGATAACTTTCCAAAGATACAAACAAACATAGGATCTTGTATTAGGGAGCGGTGAAATCCAATTGCTGCATTTTGTCTTGGGAAGCCCTTCTCACACAAGGGTCAATCACGAGGTCGCATTAAGACTGGCAGAAATACTCACCCTTCTTTGTTGGTCTTGGTGTAGAGATTGTGCGTATTACGGGGGTATCTTGAAGGTATACCCACAATGATGAGTGGAATCCTTTCAAGTTGATTTCAGGCTAGATACCCTGCCCTTGTACGTGGATCAGACTGTAGACTGTTTCCCCAGGCATCATTGTTTTAGTTGGTAACCTTAGTGGCCTATATCTTTAGGGTCTTTACACAAGGTGACTATGGAGGGGAAATTATTCACGGTACCTGGAATCGACATTGACCATAATCACTCAGGATACTTGGAGGGTATACCCATGATTATGTGTGGGAGCTTGCACCAGAGTGTAAGTTCGTTAAGCAGGTCGTCAATGTAACTTTTCCACCTGCTCTATCTCATCCCTTTATTACTTTTTTCCCGCAATGTTGGATTTCATCAGTAGCTAGTCTGCACATTGTGAGAAGTATTTGTTTGTTTGCTTGCTTACTATATTTTTAGTGTGTTTTTTGTTCTCCCTAAAAGAATCTAGGTTGGATCTTTATTTTTATGGCATTAGTTCTCGAAATGACCAATGAAGGAACCCCTTTTCCTATGGAACCCTTTGTTTTTCCTTCTTACGAAAACATTGGTCCCCATTACATCACTACTTAGACCCTTCTAGGTCTCACAATTGGGTTACCAGTATGGTTTCTTTCCACTCTGGTGATATCGAATGCAGGTGCTTCAGATGTAAGCACACCACCCACAGATCATCCTCATGTCGACCTTTCTCCTTCTTCACCCGTTAGGTCTCCTTCCATTTATCCTTCTTCACCTAGTGAAATCTCTAAAGTGAGTATCCACATTGATAATAAGAAGAAGAAATGGAAGGAGAAGAAGAAGAACCAGAAAAGGACCAAGCCTCCAACTACATCAGATGGATCCAAGAAAACAACTACTGTTAATAGTATTGGGAGTGTTAATGAGGTCATCAAGATTAAAATGAAGAATCTGAAACCCAAATTCCCTTCCAGTCTTTGTAATAATGACCATTTTCTGAGGGATTTCCATGGTATTCCCAAGGTATTATAAGTGTGGTCTTCCATGTCATCGGCTCCTGCTAGGCATGTTGGTGACACCTCATCAACTAGTGACGTTAAGGTTGATAAGAAGAAGACAATTGTCAAATTCCCTTGTATGTTATGCAAAGGTGATCATTATTCTCACCTTTGTCCTCGCATGGATGAGGCCTCTTCTCTTTTGGAAAAGATTCAACTTCCAACTGGTTATCGTAGGATTTCCCACAACCCATCGTTATTTGATAGAATGGTCAATATAGTTCCATCCCTGATCAATCCATTTGATCAGGTGGTCAATCTAGTTTCATCCTCGGTTGAACCACTCAACAAATTAGTTGATCCAGTTTTGTCATTGATCAGCCCCACTTTTCATCTGGAAAGTGAAACCCAAGTGACTAATCCGGTCCCGTCATTGGTTAGTCCCACCCTTCATCCAAAGAGTGTCAAAGTGGTCGATCTGACTCCACCATTGGTTGAGCCCACTCCTCCTCTGATGAGTGTCAAAGTGGTCGATATGGTTCCGCCATCGGTCGATCCAACTCCTCCATTGAGAAGTTCCAAAGTGCTTTCTCTATCGAGTTCTCTGTGTCTGTACCCTTGCTTGAAAAAGTCTACAAAGTAATTCAGTCATTAGTTCACGTCTTCTAACTTCACATTTTAGGGGGCAATCTGTTACACATCACAATTAATCACTAAGATGATAGCCTAGTGTCATCATTACCAAATTTTGTAAGTGTCTCATTTCTCCCACAAGTGTCGCAAATATCATATTGTTGTTAAGAAAACTTGAAAGACACCTCAAAGACTAGTTTTAAAGAGGAGAAATCATATGACAAAAAGTACAAGTCTTTATTCATTGAAAAACCCACTAAAAAGTCAATTTTTGGAAGGGAGCGCTCCCCTATGCTCTGTTATGGAGCGTTGGCACTCTGTACACTCTTCTGGGGGAGCGTTGGAATGCTATGTACCCCATTCAGAGGGAGAATTGTGCCTTTTTTGGGTAAATTTTGGTCTGTTGAGGGAAATCGGGGAAGAATCCCCTCAATATTTGAAAGTGGTTGGATTCAAATTTGAGGTCAATCCATGATCTTATCGAAGATCCACAACTGAAGGAGAGGAATCCTCAACCTATCCAAAATATCTCTCAAGTGGTTGGGCCTCTCAAATATTATATAAGGAGGTTTTCTCATGGTGAAAGGTACATGACATGATAGAGATTGGAGACACCAAACCTATGATCTCATGAGTGGTATTGATAGAGTAGAGAGACATTGTAAAGAATCTAACTTATGATCTCATAAGGGAGATATTATTGAAGCATCATCATTTTGTGTGTGTATTATTTGAGCAAGGGTATGGACACAGGGAGCTTGGTTAAGCTACTGTACTACATCCATATTTGTAAGAAACACTTTGTTCTCATTAATATAAATTCATGCTTGGCATGTTTCCTTTAAAGTTTCTATATATGAACTTGTTTCTTTCATAGATTCATTACAAATCTAATAATAGTAGATTAAGAATTATTGTTGTTGTTTCTCATTGTACCACATGACCTTCAACTGAACTTGGAGATCAAGATCACCCTGGAGCGAGCAAGGACAAACGTCGATAAAAAGGTACTTTCCTTTCTTCCCTCTTTTTCTTTGATAGTTTAGGTTTATGATAAAGGAATGTCAGTTTCCATAATAACACTTTTTGTATTGGAGTTAGGGGTATAGAATCCAAGGGGAAATACACTTTTCCACAGAGGGATTCTCCTATAATAGTTGGGGACATAATTGTCCTTCATCTCAGCTTATCACTGTCAAACACATGGACAGACTGAGGTGGTAAATAAAAGTTTGGGAAACTTGTTGAGGAGTCTAGTTACTGAACACCATAATTAGTGGAATCAGATTCTTCCATAAGAAGAATTTGCATACAATGAATCACCAAACATGAGCACTAGAAAGAGCCCATTCCAAATATTGTATGGAATGAAACCAAGGGGAGTATCTGGGTTGAGAGACTTGGAATAGAGTGAGATAAGAAGCATAGGAGTAGAATATTTTGACGCAGAAATGCAGAAGCTCCATAGCCAGATCAGAGAATAGTTACAAAGTTCTAACCAGGAGTACAAGCACATAGCTAATCAACATCGTAGAGAACTTTAGTTTGAATTGGGAGATCAGGTTCTGGCACATCTTAGGAAAGAAAGATTCCCTAGTGGAACATATAACAAGTTAAAAATGAAGAAAAAGGGACCATGTAAGATATTGAGGAAGTTTGATGCAAACACCTATGAGATTGAGCTACATGATGATGTGGGCATATCACCCATATTCAATGTTTCCGGCCTGTATCCTTACAGGAAAGATGAAATAGAGGGATCAAAATATTGAGAGAATTTCTAGTGGGAGAAACAAATGCCTATAGCAGAAAAGCCATAGATGGAGAAGATTGTTGATCAGAGGATTGGCAAAAATACCAGGAAGAAGACCTATTTTGAGTATCTGGTCAAGTGGAAGGGACACCCAATAGAATATGCTAGTTGGGAAAGTGAATCTTCTATATAGAATCATGTAAAGTCGGTGCAGGAGCTCATGGATAGGATTCCATGAATTTTTGTCAAGGGGAGTATGATGCAGGAGCATCGCTTGAAAGCATGCGGAGCAGGACCTATCAACGTTTAGGAGTCTATATAGAATCTCAACATTGGCAGTTGCAGAAGACATTTTTAAGTACACCTTAACTCAGTGGAAGAATAATATTTTGAGGCACGCTTGAGCAATCACGAGCGAAGAAGTGGGAGTTTCCACTCTGGCTTTGGAATGCAACTAGACTAAAATAGTCGTAGGATATGTTGTGACGTAGACAAGTAGCCAAGGGAAACCCTAAGATCCCTCTAAGATAAATAGAGGCTTTGTATGCCCAAATGAGGCTGGTTGCAGGGTAGATAGTTGCAAATTAGAGAACTACAAGTTAGTAGGATATTTTTAGTTTTCAGCTGTTGTTTTTTATTTCAGTTGTAGCCATTTTCACTTATGAATATAACAGAGGAAAATTGACCCATTGTATGGTGTGGACATTGTTTTGCAATTCTCTATTATTATGCTTTCATGACTGAATGAATGAATTTCATTATGAATATATGGGGTTGTGAATGTTAGGATTAGTTTCAATTGTTTCTCTTTTTTTGAAGTGGTCCAAGATGGGCACACAGAATGTAAGGAGTGTGTTAACGATACTTTTTTCAATTTCGAAGCTTAGAAGAGATATCACGAAACTTTCCATTTTCAAGGAGTGCAAAGACACTGGTGCAAGGCATGCACAGTTGTCCACAAGAATCCAAACCTTGCATAAAGATCTGATGCAAGGAGTGCAAAGATCCGAGATTCGACTAAGTGTCGAAGGGAATTTGCGAGAAGTTGAAGAACCAGAGAAGGAGAATGCCAGGAGGGTGAGGAGAATTTCTCTTTGAGAAATCCTTAGGATCTGAGTTATCAAAATCCTTGAAATGGAAGGAGTGTGTGGGAAATCGAAATCTTCACGAGACCAAGCTCAGAAGGAATAAAACTTTTCATAAGTGTTAACGAGATCCAAGAAACAGACTCGCAGGAAGGACAAAGGTCGAAGCCTTTGAATCCTTCGAAAATATTCTAAGTCTAAAGAAAATGTAAGCTCAGGGGGAAAGATCCGAACCGTCCGATCAATGTCTAGACAACGAGGAGAAAGTGTAGAGGAGGAAGGATCTCACCCATTCAGTCTGAGAAAAAAATAATTGTAGCCTTCCAATCTAGGTAAAGTGAACTGATGATAAGACTTGAAAGAACATAGGAGGAGCGGGGTTAAAAAATTCTAAAATCATTGGAACCGTCTGTCAAGGGGGACACGTGGGGAGAGATCAACATTTCATTGACTCGTGACTCGAAGGAGTCAAAGGTTGAGTTGTGAGAACTCGTGAAATGCAAAATCATGCCTTGATCTGAGGTGTTGGATCAAGGGAGATCATGAGCCATCGATCTGGTTTCATTAGGGTTTCAAAACTCAAGAGAATAGAGGTGAGACAACCTCCAAAGTTACGAAACATGAAACCTTGAATTGATCACAACCATTGACCAAAGGAAGGATTTGGACCATCGATTTAGCACCATCACGAGTTTGAACATCCTGAGGAAGGAGGTGCCTCACATTAGGAATCCCTGACACATGAAATCCCGATGCGCTCGGAGGTTTTGCCTCGGATCATAGAGAGAGGTCATATGGAAAGAAGATAATGGAGGAGCTAGTGAGCGCTAGGCACTTGTCAGGATTTAGGATATCAAGAAAGTCAGGGTGACTCGCATACAAATACCTGATTTGTGAAATCATGACACGCCTTTTCTTAGGATTCTGTTTATGACCTATAGTTACGTGAGAGAAAAGGATTAGTAGAGAAGAGCTAGCACTCGTTTGACATTGAGGTTCGAACAACGCTCAGGAGAGAAGCCACGGGTATCATATGACCTGTGCATTTGGGGAAAGGACCTATGTAAGTGGGTTTTGGGTCTAGTATAGACCTAGAGATTCAATCAGACTCAGTTTCTTGATCGATCCTAGACCAGGAGGTCGCACAACCCTTAGGAGAGAAGGGGGGTCTACATTACAACCCCACGAAAGGAAGTGTCTTATGCATTCTTCTACTAGGAAAAGTTTCTTCCCAACATGGAAACAACTCTCTGGTGCTCACAAACTCTCACAATCACTTTTTCTCTACAACAATGTCATTTGGATGAAAACCTTTATGTGCAATCATAATTCGTCATCCAACATTTTGTTTTCTTTGGAAGTTGTCATGGATTTCTCAAGAATCCTTCCTAAGTACATTCACTTCTATGTACTAATATCCAACACATATTTAAGAAGGGCTTCATCTTATGAAATATTCAAAAAAAACATTTGGATTGTGTCTTCCCTTGGAATAAACCTACCATCCATCTTATTGGTTTCATTGACCACTTGTACTACTATAGCTCCTTAGATAGATTTTTCTCCTTGGAGTAGAGATGCAAACAAATATTCATCTTCTTCAATATTCACTCTCCAAACTTCTCTCTTCACAATGTGGTTTCAATGGTGAAGCTCTACATGAAGTCTCCAACACTTTTCTTCCCAGTGGCCACTAAACTTGTAGTGGTGGAAAAAATTATTGGAATTGTTGTATGGACTGATAAACATGGTCCTTTTCTCCTCATGCCTATGAATTTCCTCTCAATTTCAGGATGTATTCTTACCATTCCTCCTCTATAAGAAATCCATATTGTGGAATATGTCTGGATTATCCCAAAAAAATGCCACGTGATGGAATTTCTTCCCATGAAATGAGCATACCTTTTAGTACCAATAGTTTCCATCCCTATCAAATTTCTTGCTACATGATTTACAAACAAGGGATTCCTTCCTTGATGAAAAATCATGGTTATTCTTCTTCTTATGGATCATATACTTTGTGCTTCCTCTAAGTGTAGGTGTAGGCTAAGTATTTGATATCTTCTCATCACTTCCCTTTTATAATCTTCCACAAGAAGGTTGAGGTGGTAGTGGTTTTCCACCTTCATGTAATACTATATTTTCTTTTAATGAGTAGGCCAACTCCACCATGTACTTATACTTCACAAGTGTGATCTTGGAGTTCATTTCCTTTTTCTCTCTACCATAAAAACCTAGACCTTCATTCTTGAATATATATTCATCTATAATGCAGATGAGGATGCCTTCTCTTCTCTTTCCTAGCCCTTGTCCCTCATATCCCATCTTCCTTGACAATTTTTATCCAATTCCTCTCGTATGATTTTGAAATTCACAAATATTCTCTTGAGAAATGTATAGGAAGGTGAAATTACTATAGTTGTCTTAGTCATGGTGTTGGATCCAATAGTCGCAACAAGATGTGGATTTTCTTCTCTGGCCTCTTAGATAGCTACTTAAAACTTTGCTAATCCTTCCTCCTTCTCTTCCAACTCCTTTTTCATATGAGTTATAATTTGATTGAACATATCCTCCCACCAATTATCTAACTAGATGACCTTGTCTCACGAGTGTACAAGATGAACTTTTCTCCTATTTTAATCTACCATAACCACAATTATGGAGTCTTCACATTCACAAAATAAATTCTTTAGCAATGGAAACAATCTTGTTGAGATCTCAAGGTTATTTTACATCTCTTCTATCCTATGGTTAAACATATAGACCTATTCCTTCAAGTTCTTATTCTCTTCTTGAAGTTGAGCATTGATGGCCCTTGAGTCTTCCAACCTTTTTCTATATTCTTTACCCATGTTAGGTTTGTGTTATCTTCAAAGTTTGCATAGTTGCATCACAGTCAAGGATTCAAATACATTTATGTTATATTATCCATAAATGAGGGGATTATAGATCAATTGATTCCCCAACATAGATACCTCACCGAATTAAATCATGTTCTATGTTCCCATTCTTGAAAATGGCTATAAGGCCTATATTCTCATTGCAATTATGAATGCAACTACTCTAGATATGTAACGACCCCTTCGTTATGTCTATGAATAGCGAAGTTCAATAGGGAATTTTTTTTTTTCTTTTTAACAATAAGAAATTAACAACATCACCTAATCCATATCAATGCAAAACACATGACATCATAACTAAGGTGACACATGATCAGAATATAAAAAAACTCTACAATATCATTGCGGAACGAGATTTCAAACCATAATGCCAACCAATCTCATCATATTATCACCAATAACAATAATTTTGTTGAATATAAAACTGCTTTCTACTTCACCATTAAAATCATACCATTGCCACTCGCCTGTTTCGGAGACGACCCTCGCGCTGTGCCGCTTCCCTCGCTCCGTGCCGCTTCTTCTTGCCGACCAAATAAATCTCACCGGTACCTCCCAGCCAACGCTAGGGGTACTCTTCTTCCCCCTTAGCCCCCCGAGCCGCAAAGGGGCCACACAAGAACCAGAGATAGAATAGCGTCTCAGATCACCTCAACGGCTGAGCTACCACTCCAACACAGCTGAGATATACCCAACTCCTCACAACCAACCCGTCAAGACACAACTTGGCAGCGTAACGTTACGCTAACCGTTCATCCCCTTCTTCCTTCCTTTCCCCTCCTTTTATAGGATTTTGAGACTGACCTAATTCATAAATCTTTAATTAATTAATTTTTAATGACTAACCCTCTAACAGTCTCTGCCGTCCAAGTGTCACACATGCCTCTGGTTCTCCAAAATTAATT
>JZKD02S0428691.1:0-10797 GCA_000966675.3 Picea glauca
TTACAAAATTCCTCCATCAATGTTGCATTAATTCCTTTCTAGTAAACCACATTATCTCAAAAAATGAAAATCACATAATTAACCTCAAAACACTTAGGATACTAGGCATATATTACATTCACTTGAGATTAAACAACTTATATTCAATTAGATAAGCATAAGTCAAAACATCTATTTTAATCATTCAAAAGTAATAATGTTTAGGAAGGTCTTGCATTCATGAGGAAAATGCATCAAAATTGATGAGATAGGATGGGAAATAAAATGAAAAATTGTTTTTCCATCATCACCCCCCAACTAGAGGGTTGCATGACCTTGGGGAACAAAAACGAATACTAGAAATTGTTGTTTTACCTACTCATTCTTCATAATCTATTTACTACTTTCTATATGATTTAATGAGGTCATATATTGCTATCTATATGATGACATATTTACTATGTCATATTGGCCCTCATTCTATTTTCCTCTATATTTTTTTCTCTTCCTCCATATCAACTTCTCCTTATATGGAGTACCATGAGGGGGTGGGATGAAGTTAATAGAATACCTTAATCTTAAAACAATTCATCCAAGATTCATCTTTTTCAAGGTTTATACATACAATTGTGATATGGAAAAGGGTAACTTTCAATCCCTATGGGGAATGTGGTACCACCTTTTTTAGAGTAGGGGTAATCTCTTCCCACCTACTTTGGCATATTTGTAGGATATTTTCCTTTGATTTCTTCACTATAGCTTAGTATTAAACTATTTCATTTTTTTCTGTTCTTTTAGTATTAGTATTAACTCCACATACAAGGTTAATTATGCATGTGTCCTTAACATTTCTTTGGGCTTAGTAAGCATAGCCCTGATCCATATACTAGTATTGAGCTATTAATCCATATATTTTTGAGTCTCTATAGCTATACTTTATTTGTGTTGGGCCCATGAGTATAAGTCTCTAATTTTGGCATATCCCACATAGGGATTGGGAGACCACCTAAAAGGATGGGGCATGAAATAGTTGTAAGGTAAAATTCACACATTGGATTCCTTTCCCTTTTATTGCATTGATGATAAATCTTAGTAAAATCCCTTTGGTTATCTATATGGAGAGGTGGGAAATATATCTCAATTGAACCCTATGCCATTGTTCTCTTAGGTGCATTGCATAATCTCTTGGTAAGGGTCTATAGGAGAGCATCTCTTCTACAATCTCATTTTCTCTGATGACAAAAGTTTCCAATGCAATAATTCACTTAATTATTTCCTCTGTTTCTTCTCTATGTTTCTCCAACTCTGATCTTGATTTTAAATTTTGATCTTATAGATTCTTTAATGTATCTAAGTATTGTATATTATAGAGAGTCTAACATTTCTCCTATAAGTATGAAATTATTTGTTCATGCTAGAGAAAGGAAATTTATGTACCTGTGTTCTTTTTTCCCCTCCTTGATTATATAATTGTTCTCCATTTAAGGGCATATACCTTGCTTATTATAATTGGGCTAGGATATTTTGTGTACCAATATCATCACTAATTATATGGGAAACTTCTTGAGTTTTGTAAAAATTCATTACAAGGATAGAAGGATAAATTTCTTCTATAATTTCTATATTAGGATTAGGTGGAAGAGTTTTCAATTTCCTTTCCACTTGATATCTCATCCTAGCCCTCCATTATCTACCTTGAATCTTTCTATATCCTAATGAACATCCTTTTTGAAGGGTCTGAGAGCTTGGATTGGGTGATCCCTGCATCTCTAGTAGAGAAACAATAATGTCCTTGTCCAAATATTTTGTATCTATGGTAACTTTCGTTCTTACCTCCTCTACCTCTGTCTTTTTGTGAGTCGTCCTCTTCTTTTTTGGCTAGTATCCTCTCTATCCATTGTTTCCTTCTTCTTCTTAGACTCCCTCATGGGGTATACTTCTTGAATTATCACAATTTTTTCCTATAAAGATATGAAATCCTCATCATTGAATATCAAGAATTTATCCCATGAAATTTGATACAATTTCATAACCAAAACATCACATACAAGTAGTTTCACTAGTCCATGGTTGTAATGATCCCAAGCNAAGATTCATCAACACATGAAGATCACAATGTATTCAAGATGTAGAAGCACAAGCAAAGATCTGACCTTTTTATTATGAGCAATGTAAGATCAATACAATAGATGGTCGATCTGGCTTAAACCTTAGATGGTCATACAAGCAATAGATATGAGCTGCTAGAAAATGATCCCGACAATACAAAATAAGCCTCCAAACGCTGGATATACAATGAAGACTAAATCAAGTAGAACTGAGTCGTACTAATGCTCAACCTCCAAGATGAAAAGTGCCACGCCCTGCTAGAATGCTAAAGCCCTCAATAATTCGGCCCTGCTACCAAAAGTGTCCAATCATCCTGAGAAATATGCCAAATGATAGATCGGGCAACTGTAAGGACAACCCATATGTCCAAATTCCCAAATCCACTCTCAAACCCTATAGATTTGAATTCCTCCACTGAATGGTGTGCCCCACTGGATGACTAAAACCCTAGCTGGTTCATCCTTGATGGAGGAGGCCTCCAAATGCTCTGAAACTCTCCAAGAATATAGATCGGGCTATGAGAATCCCATGGGAGAAGTTTCAGACTCAGATCTCAAGCAACTCTCCCTAGATCTGAGTTTTACTGAATCATAGGATATCCCCTATGGCTCCAAGACATCCCAATTTGCAAACAAATGTAGAATGATGATAACCCTCTGGAAAAGCCCTCAAACTAATGGTCCTACCCCTGCAAACAAAACCCAACTGTCGGAATGGCCCCAGGCCTTGAGGATAAGCTAGATCGAACCTCCCTCTAGATGATGGTGCGCCCTTGCTGGAAACACAAGAACAGTACAACCTGCTACCTTCTGAAGCGCTAGATGGAGATGGGATGAGACTAGAATGGTGTGGAGGAGTCTTTCATCCCTGAGACCAAGATATGTAACAAGGTGAGTGGATATGTTCCCGAGGTGTAGGACAGTTGGTGATGGAGTGTGTTGTTAAGCCACTCCGTGATGTTAAAGTCACCGGTTTGAAACCTGCGGGGACAAAAAATCCAACCATGTTAAGGGTTGGTGTGGCTCAGGCCGGGTGCGATCCCCGGGTGATTTTGACGGCTTAGATGCCCCTAAGTCGTGGTTTCTCAAGCCACAGGTTAATCACGAGCCAACAGGTCCCGCACAAATTAACAAACAAAAAAAAACAAGGTGAGTGGATATTTCACCACTGAGTTGCTCACAATGGTTTGTACAACAAAACCCCCAAACTGAATGCTCAAGAGCAATAGAAAATNGGTTTCTGAGCCTCTTCTCTCGGACTTCTAGTGCCTCCTCCAGAATCAAAACAAGTTGTCCCTCCTCATCCATGGGGGGTAATACCTTAATAGGCCTGATGTGTTGACCGAGGGATTTATTAAGGCACGAGACATGAAAAACGTTGTGAATTTTGCTACCCTGTGGAAGCTCCATCTTGTAAGATACGCCCCCTATCCTCCTGCTAACTCTGTAGGGTCCAAAGAAACGTGGGTGCAGTTTCTCCACTCCGCTTCTTTTAATGGAATCCTGCCTGTATGGTTGCAGCCTCAAGTAGACTAAATCGCCAACCTCAAAATTACGATCAACTCTGTGCTTGTCTTCTTGGACCTTCTGCTGGTTTTGTGCCCTCTGTAGATGATCCTTCAATTCCCTGAGAATGTCTTGGCTCTATTCCACCCAATCCTGCACCATGGGTGCCCTGTTATCCCCAAAGGCAATCTCTACAAAGGAAAGGGGATCATAGCTATATAAATCTATGAAGGGTGTCATGCCTATGGATACATGATGGGTGGTGTTGTAGAAATATTCTCCCAAGTGAAACCATCTGACCCATTCTTTTTGTTGTCCTGCTATGTAATTTTTGAGGTATCCTTCCACCCATTTGTTGACTATTTCAGTCTGACCATCCATCTGAGTATGATAACTAGTACTAGGAATCAATGCCATACCTACTAATTTGAACAACTCTTGCCAAAATGTACTCATGAATTTGTTTTCCCTGTCACTAATAATGGTCTTGGGTAGGCTGTGTAGTCTGAACACCTCTCTGAAAAATAATTCGGCCACTTGTGTCACGCTGAAGTCTGTGGCTATGGAAAATAAGTGTGCAAACTTCGTCAATCTATCCACCACCATGAAAATGCAATCCTTCCCCTGTGCTCTGGGCAAACCGGTGATGAAATCCATGGATATACTTTCCCAGTTGTGTTTTGGAATGGGTAGGGGTTGCAACAGTCCTGCAGGGTGCATGTGGTCATCCTTGTTTTCGTGGCATGTGGTGCACCCTTTGACATGCTTAATCACATCCTCCTTGAGGCCTTTCCATGCAAACCTTTCTCTCACCTGCCTGTACGTCTTACTGATGGCCTGATGTCCTGCTACTGGTGAGTTATGACATGCATGCAAGATCTTATCTTTGAGAACTGATCCAGGAACTAAGAAGATTCGGCCTTTGTAATAAATTAGGTTCTTTATGAGCCTGAAGTTGTCATCCTGTATTTGTCCGTCCAATAGTTGAAAAACAAACTGATCCTTTGCATATTCCACTATCAAGTGTTCCTTCCAGTCAAATGACATACCGGACATGGAAAAAATGGATGGCCTCCTGGATAATGCATCGGCTACTGCGTTGTTCTTCCCCTTGACAAATTCGATGTCAAAGTTGTAGGCCTGTATTTTTCTTACCCATTTATGTTGTCTTTCATTCAAATCTTTCTTCTCCAGTAGATATTTAATACTGTTATGGTCTGATTTGACCAAAAACCTTGCACCTACCAAATATTGCCTGAATTTGGCTAGTGCATGCATGATAGACAACATTTCTTTGTCATAAATTTTGTAATGTATTTTAGGACCTCTAAGTTTATGACTTTCATAGGCAATGGGGTGCCTATTCTGCATCAACACGGCCCCTATACCTTCCCCCAATGCATCACACTCCAAGGTGAAGGGTATGTCGAAATCTGGGAGAGCTAGAACTGGATAGGTACTCATGACTTCTTTCATTTTCTCCATCGTGGCTTGGGCCTCATCACTCCATTTGAAGGACCCATTTTTGGTCAGGTTAGTCAAGGGTGCGCACAGTTGAGAGAAACCTTTAACAAATTTCCTGTAGTTTATCCATAGGCCCAGGAATCCCCTCAGTTCCGTGAGTGTCTTCGGAGTAGGCCATTCCCTAATGGTTGTTATTTTCTCCTGGTGTACCTGTACTCATTTTTACCCTATGATGTGTCCCAAGTAGAGTACCTCTATCATCCCAAAATCACACTTGGATTCCTTGGCGTATAGTGATTGTTCTTCCATGATTGATAGGATTTGGTCCACATGTCGAAGGTGTTCCTCCCAGGTTTTGTTGTAAATGAGTAAGTCATCAAAGGATACCAACAAGTGTTTCCTCAGCTGTTTGTTAAACACATGGTTCATGCAGGACTGGAATGTGGCTGGGGCATTGGTTAACCCAAAGGGTATTACCAAAAACTCGTAATGGTCGTCGTGACACATAAAGACTGTTTTTGAGATGTCCTCCTCCCTCATCTTGATTTGATGGTAGCCCGAACGAAGATCATTTTTTGTGAAATAGATAGATCCATGCAGCTCATCCAACAACTCATCAATCCTCGGTATGGGGTACCTGTTTTTGATCGTCTTTTTATTCAAAGCCCGGAAGTCAAAGCACATTATCATCGTTTCGTCCTTTTTCTTAACCAAGACTACTGAAGAAGTGAATGGGCTTGAACTTGGCCTGATGTGTCCCATGTCTAGAATCTCTTTGATGGCCTGCTCTATCTCATCTTTATACTTCTTGGGATGCCTATAGGGTGTGGTGATAATTGGTTTAGCCCCTGCTTCTAGCTCAATAATGTGCTCGAACCCCCTGTCTGGTGGCACACCCGAAGGAATCGGCCCAAACACCTTGTGGTGCTTGTCAAGGATCTTTTTAATCTCTGGAGCATAGTGCGCCTTTCCCTTCTCGTCCACTCATGTTGAGACTTTACATTCTGCTGCGTATACAATTTCTTCCCTTCTGAAGATGGCTTCCATCCTCTTGGCTGTGACCACTCTGGCGGAGTTACCTGTCATTCCTCTGAGCACAACCTTGCATCCTCCTTCCTCTACAAAGGACATTTCGATGGTCTTGTAATTGGTGGTGATGGGACCTAAAGTGCTTAGCCACTACACCCCTAGGATGATGTTGGTATCGGGAAGATCCATCACATACAAATCCTGAACTAACTCATGCCTTCCTAAGGTGAGTTTCATACCTGGTATGTATCTGTCACAGGGCATAGTACTCCCACTTGCTACCTCTACTTTGAACCCTTCAAACTCTACTATAGGTATGTGCCTCCTCTTTAGTAATGCCTCATCAATGAAATTGTGGGAAGCTCCTCCATCAATCAGAACCAAGACTCTCTATCCCTGCAAGACCCCTCTCATCCTGAAGGTGTTGAAATTGGGTACCCCGCTGATAGATGCTAAGGTAGCCTTCTCTCCAGCCACACAGTCAAGTTCTGGAACCTCCTCTTCTCCTGTCTCTGCAGTTTCAGCCTCAATGTTTTGTATCTGACCATACTCTTCCTCCTCTTCATTGTCCGAGGTAACTTCTATATAGTGAACTTGGCCACGTCCCATGCACTTATGTGATGGATTCCATGGTTCTTTGCAAGTGAAGAAGAGTTGCTTTCTACTCAGTTCCCTTCTGGAATTGTCATCTATCCTACCACAGCCCCTGTCAAATCCATTTGGGTCACGTCCCCCTTGATTCATTGGAGGTCTTTGATCTCTTCCTCCACTATTAAGAGGTGGTCTGGGTATGAATCTAGGCTTCAAAGCTGGCCCCAAATCCCTCGCCTTCCAAATGGCCTCCTATAGGTTGTGGGGTTTAAAGGCATTTACCCAACCCTTCAAGGGTTCCATCAACCCTTCTGTGAAAATCATCATGAGCCTTGTTGGGGACATATCCTGTACCATAACTGCCAATCTCTGAAATTCATCAATATACACTTCAACCATACCTGTTTGTTTGAGTTGGGTAAGCTCCCGGAAATGTAGCTCGGGATCTCCTTGGTCAAATCTATCAATGAGCCTCTGAGTGAACTCTATATAGGATACAATCTGATTGTGACCGAGTGTGGTGAATCCATGATACCACCAGTCATGAGCCTTGCCATCCAAGTACATAGTGGCGAATTTGATGGCCTCCATCTCTCTCATGGGGTTGAGTTGCAGGTAAGTATCCAACTTTTGTACCCAATATTGAGTTGTCATCTTGGTCATACCATCAAAGTATGGAATTTCTATTTTTCCCGCTCTTCGTTCAAACTCAAAACTGCCCCTGTTGTTCGTCCTGGGTTGATTTCTAAACTTGAGTTGACAATAATGGTCTAGGGACATCTGTTTTTGGATCTTCATATCTAAACTGTAGTATTCATTGGTACTCCTCACCAATTGTCCCACAAAATATTCAACCAATTCTTGTTTCCCTAGCTCATTTGAGAATGTGGGAATATACAGTCTTGGGTTGGCTCTACCACTCATATGTTGGCCAAGTTGTTCATCTATGAATGTGGGTATGTATCTCCTCAAATTGATCCTGCTACCCATTTGACCCTGGAGCATGTCTCCTTCCAAACTCCCCTCGGATCTGGAAGCTTTCTCCTGATTATGTCTGATCTCCTCATGGATCCCACCGGATCCACCGGCCTCCTTATGCCCATAAGTATCAGGGTCTTTCCCCTTATGTGCCATTTCCATTAGAAATGCAGTTAGCTTGAATTGGTTCATGTTCATTATCTACAGGTTCTCGTCAACTTTCTTCAATGTTTCAGAAAGCTCAGCCTGTCCCTTCTTGTTGGTTTCATGGTATTCGTCCAAATATCGGACCAATGTGCTTTTCGTGCGGTTGACGGATTGTTGAAACTTGTTAAATTCCACTGCTACGAGAGTCCAGTCTAAATCTTCATGGTCATCTTCGGATCCCTCCATCTCGGCCTTTGTTTCATTGCTGGGTTTCTTCCTCCGACCCATAAGGATACTGTTGTACCTTTTCATGCATCGATCCTTCCACAGGTTTGAAGGATCAAAGCTATGATACCACTGTAATGATCCCAAGACAAATATTTTTTGTAATCACTAACTACTACTGATCTATTGATGTGCAGGTATTTATTGAGTTATTAAGTGCATACAAGATTCATCAACACATGAAGATCACAATGTATTCAAGATGTAGAAGCACGAGCAAAGATCTGACCTTTTTATTATGAGCAATGTAAGATCAATACAATAGATGGCCGATNCCAACCCTTCAAGGGTTCCATCAACCCTTCTGTGAAAATCATCATGAGCCTTGTTGGGGACATATCCTGTACCATAACTGCCAATCTCTGAAATTCATCAATATACACTTCAACCGTACCTGTTTGTTTGAGTTGGGTAAGATCCCGAAAATGTAGCTCGGGATCTCCTTGGTCAAATCTATCAATGAGCCTCTGAGTGAACTCTATATAGGATACAATCTGATTGTGACCGAGTGTGGTGAATCCATGATACCACTAGTCATGAGCCTTGCCATCCAGGTACATAGTGGCGAATTTGATGGCCTCCATCTCTCTCATGGGGTTGAGTTGCAGGTAAGTATCCAACTTTTGTACCCAAGATTGAGTTGTCATCTTGGTCGTACCATCAAAGTATGGAATTTCTATTTTTCCCGCTCTTCGTTTAAACTCAAAACTGCCCCTGTTGTTCGTCCTGGGTTGATTTCTAAACTTGAGTTGACAATAATGGTCTAGGGACATCTGTTTTTGGATATTCATATCTAAACTGTAGTATTCATTGGTACTCCTCGCCAATTGTCCCACAAAATATTCAACCAATTCTTGTTTCCCTAGCTCATTTGAGAATGTGGGCATATACAGTCTTGGGTTGGCTCTGCCACTCATATGTTGGTCAAGTTGTTCATCTATGAATGTGGGTATGTATCTCCTCAAATTGATCCTTCTACCCATTTGACCCTGGAGCATGTCTCCTTCCAAACTCCCCTCGGATCTGGAAGCTTTCTCCTGATTATGTCTGATCTCCTCATGGATCCCACCGGATCCACCGGCCTCCTTATGCCCATAAGTATCAGGGTCTTTCCCCTTATGTGCCATTTCCATTAGAAATGCAGTTAGCTTGAATTGGTTCATGTTCATTATCTACAGGTTCTCGTCAACTTTCTTCAATGTTTCAGAAAGCTCAGCCTGTCCCTTCTTGTTGGTTTCATGGTATTCGTCCAAATATCGGACCAATGTGCTTTTCGTGCGGTTGACGGATTGTTGAAACTTGTTAAATTCCACTGCTACGAGAGTCCAGTCTAAATCTTCATGGTCATATTTGGATCCCTCCATCTCGGCCTTTGTTTCATTGCTGGGTTTCTTCCTCCGACCCATAAGGATACTGTTGTACCTTTGCATGCATCGATCCTTCCACAGGTTTGGAGGATCAAAGCTATGATACCACTGTAATGATCCCAAGCCAAATATTTTTTGGAATCACTAACTACTACTGATCTATTGATGTGCAGGTATTTATTGAGTTATTAAGTTCATACAAGATTCATCAACACATGAAGATCACAATGTATTCAAGATGTAGAAGCACGAGCAAAGATCTGACCTTTTTATTATGAGCAATGTAAGATCAATACAATAGATGGCCGATCTGGAATAAACCTTAGATGGACGTACAAGCAATAGATATGACCTGCTACAAAATGCTCCCGACAATACAAAATAAGCCTCCAAAGGCTGGATATACAATGAAGACTGAATCAAGTAGAACTGAGCCATACTAATGCTCAACCTCCAAGTTGAAAAGTGCCACGCCCTGCTAGAATGCTAAATCCCTCAACAATTCGGCCCTGCTACCAAAAGTGTCCAATCATCCTGAGAAATATGCCAAATGATAGATTGGGCAACTGTAAGGACAACCCAGATGTCCAAATTCTCAAATCCACTCTCAAACCCTGTAGATCTGAATTCCTCCACTGAATGGTGCACCCCACTGGATGACTGAAACCCTAGCTAGTTTGGCCCTGATGAAGGAGCCCTCCAAATGCTTTGAAACTCTCCAAGAATATAGATCAGGCTATGAGAATCCCATGGGAGAAGTTTCGAACTTAGATCTCAAGCAAATCTCCCTAGATCTAAGTTTTACTGAATCACAGGATGTCCCCTATGGCTCCAAGATGTCCCAATCTATAGAAAAATGTAGAATGATGATAACCCTCCGAAAAATCCCTCAAACTGATGGTCCTACCCCTGCAAACAAAACCCAACTGTCGGAATGGCCCCAGGCCCTGAGGATAAGCTGGATCGAACCGCCCTCTAGATGATGGTGCGCCCTTGCTAGAAACACAAGAACAGTACGACCTGCTACCTTCTGAAGCACTCGATGGAGATGGGCTGAGACTAGAATGGTGTGGAGGAGTATTTCATCCCCGAGACCAAGCTGTGGAACAAGGTGAGTGGATATTTCACCACTGATTTGCTCACAAGGGTTTGTACAGCAAAACCCCTAGACTGAATGCTCAAGAGCAATAGAAAATGCTAATCCAAAACCAGAATGCCTAATAGGTGTGCCCCAGCCTCTTACTTATACTTTTTTCCTTCTAATTCTCTATTGAGTTAGGTTAACTCCCAGGGTTAATCTTCTATTCTTCTATTGAGTTATCTTTTACCCTTAATCCCTTTTC
>JZKD02S0428724.1:0-17815 GCA_000966675.3 Picea glauca
AAATATTTGCATATTATCTATTGTTGGAACAAGGGAAGTGAAAACATCGATTTTTATATAATAGAAAGTACCATGTTTGTCAAGATTTGATTGGATAACGGATTGGAGGTCTTATTGGCGGCTTTGCTATTCCCAATGTTATATTTGTTGGCATATCCAAAGTATTTGAATCGTATAAGGTATTTTCGAATCATATATTTTCTTATGCATTGGTCGAAGGTGGATTAATGCTATCATTAGTTCAATTGATTCCTTAAGCATTTCCTGCTGGCTTGAATACATTGTCTACCATATTACTATGTATGATTTTTGCTTTATTTTTGCGTGCTTCGAGAGAGGAGGCTTGCCACACTGCATTTATTCTTAAATGTTTGAACAGGGCTAGGCCCTTAGCCTTAAGTGTTTACCTAACAACTTTGGTAGTCTTAAATGTTTATTGTACAAGTGCGTTGGAATATAATTTCATTCCATTTTTTTGATGGTAGTTTGACATCTTCCGTTGATTTTTATATAATAAAAAGTACCATGTTTGTAAATATGTGATTGGACAACGGATTGGAGGTCTTTTTCCCGGCTTCGCTATTCCCAATGTTATATATGTTGGCATATTCAAAGTATTTCATCGTATATGGTCTTTTAGAATCATATATTTTGTTATGCAATGGTCGAAGGTGGATTAATGCCAGCATTAGTTCGAATGTTTCCTTTAGCAATTCCTGCTAGCTAAAATACATTGTCTACCATATTATTATGTCCGTTTTTTGTTTTATTGTTGTGTGTTTCGAGAGAACAAATCTGACACGTTGCATTTTTTCTGGAATGTTTGTACAGGGCTAGGCCCTTGGGTGGTCATGGCAGTCTTAATTGTTTACCTGACAGTTTGAATGTTTATTGTGCAAATGCATTGGGATACAGTTTTGTTCTTTTTTTTTATGGTCGACATCATTGCCTCAGTGGTCAATGCTTTTTCGCTGCTTCGTTCTAGGATTGTTGTTCTTGGATTATTCAACTTTGCAAAGTTGAGGTCCTGCAGCTACAGTTGGACATCTTCGTCGTTGTTCACTAGTTTGTTGTTCTTCAAATTTACAAGTTGTTCGACCTGTTATTGCGGTTTCCAGTTTTCGGGGCTAGCCTTTTGTCATCCCTCGTTGACAGGTAAGTTTCCCTGTTGTTGTTTTTCAATGGTGGGGGTCCCTGGCTCCAAATTCTGTTGCAGACCATCTTTGTCTGTGCTCTTAATTTCCGTTCCTAGAAACTGCGCGTATTCATATGTCAGCAACGATGTCCATAGTTGTTTGGAAAATTGCAATGCGAAGGGGTTCTTGAAAAATAGTTGTAGACACAGGGAAAGCTTCTATTCTGTGGGTCAGAAAACTGCACCCACCTGTTGTGTTTCTGCCCAATAAATTTATGGTGTTATTTATTTGTGTTCTTTCTTCTGTTTTGTGCCCAGTTTTGGGCTTGTAGTTTTCCTATTTTGCTTTCCTTTTTTTGGGGGGGTGCTATTATTCCCCCCCCCCTTTTCTCAGTTTTCAGACAAACTGAAAGTAGAAATAGATAAACAATCCATTATACATGGCAGCATTGACATGGCTTTGCATAGAAATATCCTCTTTAGATTCGATGCATTCTCGTATACTGTAGGGGATTGCCTTTTCAATACATTCCAGGTTTTGCTGCATTTCTGGTATTCGTGACCGAGCTGCGCAATGGATTGATATATTATTTCTTTTCCTGTTTCAAAAATGGTGATGCAGAAGCATTGAACTCTTATGAATACGAACTAGAATATGATTTTCTTCGGCAGTTGCACGAAAAACATGATGTTGCTACATATTTTTCAAAGATGTCGTTGTCTGCATCTGCAGCTCTGCCTACACATGAAAGGGGACTCTGGGGAGACACATTTTGTACATGGTGGCTATCTAACTGGCTTGATATATCGGTTGGAATATGGTCATTGACAAGAAAAAGAAGAGATCTACTATTCAACAAAGGTGCCTCTGGCAATCCATATTGCATCTTGTTCCATGACGCCAATGGTCTCAGTGGTCATTATGAACCACTCCTGTACAAAAAAATTTCCATGTGCAATGTTGAAGTAGGTCATATTTACTTGTCCCTCTTTTGCAAAGACCTTGAATCGCAGTGGGAACGGATTATGCATCGCATAGATAGCCATGGTTTACAGGTGGAAACAAATGTTGTGTCTAACTATGGAGATAGTCTGTTTAATGCAATTTGTTGTTTGGTATCAACGGATTTTGATGTGCAGTCACTGCGGATTTACACCGTGCAGTCATTTTGCAATGCAATTGAAGGCGACAACCAACAGGCTTTTAGGTGCTTGCATCAACACCTTTTGCCATATCTCCTGGAAAATATGCTGGCAGTTGGAACTTGGCAGGAATACCTTGTAAACATGGCGCTTCCATATGAAAAAGGGAATGTGGAGGGTTGCAGATTCTGTTTCCAATGGATGTCTATGATATTCAGAGTAAATTTCTAGGTCTGGTCGGCATTGCCAGATGGCACTGTCCATTCTTGGTTTACTGATTCAAATTACGATCAAACATTTGACATCCTCTCGTTGAAAACATATACAACACATATCCATTATGAACCTTTTCTTCGACAAATCCATGGTTCAGGGTTGGATGTCCATGCCACCCAAACCGCATCGAGTCTGCATACGCGCAGAATGATTTTTAGTGAGAATGAAACTCTTTTCGGGTCCGATATGTCCATGGAGGGCTTGAACAAAAAAATGATGCGTGAAATTCATTACAGTTGTGATGAGATCATACAGGGATTAAACAAAAAACGTAGAGTAAGTTATTAGAACTTGAAAAAAACTATGCGTCAAATTCGTCCTAGTTGTGATGAGGCCACATAGGCCTTGAACAAAAAATGTAGGCTAGGTTATCAGCACTTGGGTCAGAGCGAAATTCATCCCAATTGCCATCAAATCATCGTGCCCTTGGGCAAGAAACGTAGACTAAGTTACCATAACTTGAAAAAGGTCATGCGCGAGAGAAAGAAATACATTTCCACACTTCCTATTAGAGAGAAAGCCACATATCACAATCTAAAGAAACTTGTTCGTGCATAAAAGAACATAAACATGTGCGCTCAGATATCCTAGAATGGTCATGCAACCATCATATTTCGTGCGCTAGCAACAACACTATGGACTACTGGAAATGAAAACCAGGAAACAGTTTCTACCCATACTTCCCCGCGAAAGAAAAATGCAACACAACCATACATGAAAGAAATTAAAGATACTCCTTCCATTGCATGTGCAATTTGTGAGCAACTGAATTTCTCAAAAAACAACAAGTCTTTCACGACTGCTTTGCAAGCAGATTACTTCCAGTTGACATCACACAATAAAACATTTTCCAGTGGCAATATTTGTCTTCCATGCAAACGGTCCCTTCAACATGGAAAACTGCCACAACGTCCAACCCCTGGCCAAATAAGATGTAATGCACCACTACCAGATGTAAGTGTGCTTACAGAACTTGAAGAGAGACTTGTCTCTCTCTGAATTGCATTTACTGGAATCAAGCCTTGCGGTTATAAACAACTCCAAATGGGCTTAACAGGATCAATTATTAATGTGCCTGTTCAAGTAGATGTTGTACAAAGACCCTTGCCACAATTCATTAACAATACAATGACAATTGTCATGGCTCTGAAAAGATGCTTGCGATACAAAAATGCATATCAGATAGGCAAACTGCGTGTGCATGTTGTTATGAAAACATTAAAGGAATTATGTTCGAGGGCCCTGTACAAAGCACAAAACATTTGTATAAATGGCAACTGGAACAGTGTTCTTTCAGAAGAGAATAACCACTCTGCAGACACTTTCAAAAATCCTATTGAATTTGATACAAGTGATGAATCAGAGAATGAAACGCTTGTTGAGACATTGGTGCACAGATTCACTGATTCATAGTGTATTCGTGATTTGCAAGACAAGATTATTGAAATTGCACCTGCTGAGGTGCAACCTGCAGTTGGAATATTCAAGGACAAATTCGCTGAGGAAATGAACTTTCCAACACTCTTCTATGGAGATGCACGTGCCACTGATATCACAGAATGATTCAGTTATCATAAAATAGTCCAATGGGAGCTGCTACATTCAAGTGGTTACTTCTCCTGTCACATAACAAATTTGTTTTTCAAAACAATGTGCATAGTAATACAACAAGTTCTCTCCTGCATGTGGGTCCGAATTAGAAAATCCTAGTTACAAGGAAGAAATTTGTTGGTGAAGGACGTGAAGTATAGAGTAAAGTACTGGGGGCAGTTCCACAACAGTTCTGTACAAATGCACTAAACATATTCATGCCCGAGGTCTAGAAATTAATAGTCCATGATAAATTTGATAGTTCTGGCAAGCTTCCGGCGCAGGAAAAGAGAAAAATAATTGCAGGGGAGGTGGACTGACTCGAAATTTAGGGTNAAATATTTGCATATTATCTATTGTTGGAACAAGGGAAGTGAAAACATCGATTTTTATATAATAGAAAGTACCATGTTTGTCAAGATTTGATTGGATAACGGATTGGAGGTCTTATTGGCGGCTTTGCTATTCCCAATGTTATATTTGTTGGCATATCCAAAGTATTTGAATCGTATAAGGTATTTTCGAATCATATATTTTCTTATGCATTGGTCGAAGGTGGATTAATGCTATCATTAGTTCAATTGATTCCTTAAGCATTTCCTGCTGGCTTGAATACATTGTCTACCATATTACTATGTATGATTTTTGCTTTATTTTTGCGTGCTTCGAGAGAGGAGGCTTGCCACACTGCATTTATTCTTAAATGTTTGAACAGGGCTAGGCCCTTAGCCTTAAGTGTTTACCTAACAACTTTGGTAGTCTTAAATGTTTATTGTACAAGTGCGTTGGAATATAATTTCATTCCATTTTTTTGATGGTAGTCGGACATCTTCTGTCGATTTTTATATAATAAAAAGTACCATGTTTGTAAAGATGTGAGTGGACAACGTATTGGAGGTCTTTTTCCCGGCTTTGCTATTCCCAATGTTATATATGTTGGCATATTCAAAGTATTTCATCGTATATGGTCTTTTAGAATCATATATTTTGTTATGCAATGGTCGAAGGTGGATTAATGCTAGCATTAGTTCGAATGTTTCCTTTAGCAATTCCTGCTAGCTAAAATACATTGTCTACCATATTAGTATGTCCGTTTTTTGTTTTATTGTTGTGTGTTTCGAGAGAACAAATCTGCCACGTTGCATTTTTTCTTGAATGTTTGTACAGGGCTAGGCCCTTGGGTGGTCATGGCAGTCTTAATTGTTTACCTGACAGTTTGAATGTTTATTGTGCAAATGCGTTGGGATACAGTTTTGTTCTTTTTTTTTTATGGTCGACATCATTGCCTCAGTGGTCAATGCTTTTTTGCTGCTTCATTCTAGGATTGTTGTTCTTGGTTTATTCAACTTTGCAAAGTTGAGGTCCTGCAGCTACAGTTGGACATCTTCGTCGTTGTTCACTAGTTTGTTGTTATTCAAATTTACAAGTTGTTCGACCTGTTATTGCGGTTTCCAGTTTTCGGGGCTAGCCTCTTGTCATCCCTCGTTGACGGGTAAGTTTCCCTGTTGTTGTTTTTCAATGGTGGGGGTCCCTGGCTCCAAATTCTGTTGCAGACCATCTTTGTCTGTGCTCTTAATTTCCGTTCCTAGAAACTGCGCGTATTCATATGTCAGCAACGATGTCCATAGTTGTTTGGAAAATTGCAATGCGAAGGGGTTCTTGAAAAATAGTTGTAGACACAGGGAAAGCTTCTATTCTGTGGGTCAGAAAACTGCACCCACCTGTTGTGTTTCTGCCCAATAAATTTATGGTGTTATTTATTTGTGTTCTTTCTTCTGTTTTGTGCCCAGTTTTGGGCTTGTAGTTTTCCTATTTTGCTTTCCTTTTTTTGGGGGGGTGCTATTATTCCCCCCCCCCTTTTCTCAGTTTTCAGACAAACTGAAAGTAGAAATAGATAAACAATCCATTATACATGGCAGCATTGACATGGCTTTGCATAGAAATATCCTCTTTAGATTCGATGCATTCTCGTATACTGTAGGGGATTGCCTTTTCAATACATTCCAGGTTTTGCTGCATTTCTGGTATTCGTGACCGAGCTGCGCAATGGATTGATATATTATTTCTTTTCCTGTTTCAAAAATGGTGATGCAGAAGCATTGAACTCTTATGAATACGAACTAGAATATGATTTTCTTCGGCAGTTGCACGAAAAACATGATGTTGCTACATATTTTTCAAAGATGTCGTTGTCTGCATCTGCAGCTCTGCCTACACATGAAAGGGGACTCTGGGGAGACACATTTTGTACATGGTGGCTATCTAACTGGCTTGATATATCGGTTGGAATATGGTCATTGACAAGAAAAAGAAGAGATCTACTATTCAACAAAGGTGCCTCTGGCAATCCATATTGCATCTTGTTCCATGACGCCAATGGTCTCAGTGGTCATTATGAACCACTCCTGTACAAAAAAATTTCCATGTGCAATGTTGAAGTAGGTCATATTTACTTGTCCCTCTTTTGCAAAGACCTTGAATCGCAGTGGGAACGGATTATGCATCGCATAGATAGCCATGGTTTACAGGTGGAAACAAATGTTGTGTCTAACTATGGAGATAGTCTGTTTAATGCAATTTGTTGTTTGGTATCAACGGATTTTGATGTGCAGTCACTGCGGATTTACACCGTGCAGTCATTTTGCAATGCAATTGAAGGCGACAACCAACAGGCTTTTAGGTGCTTGCATCAACACCTTTTGCCATATCTCCTGGAAAATATGCTGGCAGTTGGAACTTGGCAGGAATACCTTGTAAACATGGCGCTTCCATATGAAAAAGGGAATGTGGAGGGTTGCAGATTCTGTTTCCAATGGATGTCTATGATATTCAGAGTAAATTTCTAGGTCTGGTCGGCATTGCCAGATGGCACTGTCCATTCTTGGTTTACTGATTCAAATTACGATCAAACATTTGACATCCTCTCGTTGAAAACATATACAACACATATCCATTATGAACCTTTTCTTCGACAAATCCATGGTTCAGGGTTGGATGTCCATGCCACCCAAACCGCATCGAGTCTGCATACGCGCAGAATGATTTTTAGTGAGAATGAAACTCTTTTCGGGTCCGATATGTCCATGGAGGGCTTGAACAAAAAAATGATGCGTGAAATTCATTACAGTTGTGATGAGATCATACAGGGATTAAACAAAAAACGTAGAGTAAGTTATTAGAACTTGAAAAAAACTATGCGTCAAATTCGTCCTAGTTGTGATGAGGCCACATAGGCCTTGAACAAAAAATGTAGGCTAGGTTATCAGCACTTGGGTCAGAGCGAAATTCATCCCAATTGCCATCAAATCATCGTGCCCTTGGGCAAGAAACGTAGACTAAGTTACCATAACTTGAAAAAGGTCATGCGCGAGAGAAAGAAATACATTTCCACACTTCCTATTAGAGAGAAAGCCACATATCACAATCTAAAGAAACTTGTTCGTGCATAAAAGAACATAAACATGTGCGCTCAGATATCCTAGAATGGTCATGCAACCATCATATTTCGTGCGCTAGCAACAACACTATGGACTACTGGAAATGAAAACCAGGAAACAGTTTCTACCCATACTTCCCCGCGAAAGAAAAATGCAACACAACCATACATGAAAGAAATTAAAGATACTCCTTCCATTGCATGTGCAATTTGTGAGCAACTGAATTTCTCAAAAAACAACAAGTCTTTCACGACTGCTTTGCAAGCAGATTACTTCCAGTTGACATCACACAATAAAACATTTTCCAGTGGCAATATTTGTCTTCCATGCAAACGGTCCCTTCAACATGGAAAACTGCCACAACGTCCAACCCCTGGCCAAATAAGATGTAATGCACCACTACCAGATGTAAGTGTGCTTACAGAACTTGAAGAGAGACTTGTCTCTCTCTGAATTGCATTTACTGGAATCAAGCCTTGCGGTTATAAACAACTCCAAATGGGCTTAACAGGATCAATTATTAATGTGCCTGTTCAAGTAGATGTTGTACAAAGACCCTTGCCACAATTCATTAACAATACAATGACAATTGTCATGGCTCTGAAAAGATGCTTGCGATACAAAAATGCATATCAGATAGGCAAACTGCGTGTGCATGTTGTTATGAAAACATTAAAGGAATTATGTTCGAGGGCCCTGTACAAAGCACAAAACATTTGTATAAATGGCAACTGGAACAGTGTTCTTTCAGAAGAGAATAACCACTCTGCAGACACTTTCAAAAATCCTATTGAATTTGATACAAGTGATGAATCAGAGAATGAAACGCTTGTTGAGACATTGGTGCACAGATTCACTGATTCATAGTGTATTCGTGATTTGCAAGACAAGATTATTGAAATTGCACCTGCTGAGGTGCAACCTGCAGTTGGAATATTCAAGGACAAATTCGCTGAGGAAATGAACTTTCCAACACTCTTCTATGGAGATGCACGTGCCACTGATATCACAGAATGATTCAGTTATCATAAAATAGTCCAATGGGAGCTGCTACATTCAAGTGGTTACTTCTCCTGTCACATAACAAATTTGTTTTTCAAAACAATGTGCATAGTAATACAACAAGTTCTCTCCTGCATGTGGGTCCGAATTAGAAAATCCTAGTTACAAGGAAGAAATTTGTTGGTGAAGGACGTGAAGTATAGAGTAAAGTACTGGGGGCAGTTCCACAACAGTTCTGTACAAATGCACTAAACATATTCATGCCCGAGGTCTAGAAATTAATAGTCCATGATAAATTTGATAGTTCTGGCAAGCTTCCGGCGCAGGAAAAGAGAAAAATAATTGCAGGGGAGGTGGACTGACTCGAAATTTAGGGTAAAAACATGGACCTTCAGCCTGATCTGGATTGCATATTCTGCAAACTTGATCAGCCCAGAGACCCAATTCAACATGGCTGCCCAATGGACATAGTTGATACCAAATTTTTTGATGAGTATGAATCCTTCGTGTTCCAGACTGCTGTTTTTGAAAGCGAATAAAAAAAAATAGTTATTGAAAAAAAAGATGTCAAAAATAAGTAAAGAAAACATCGTTCAGAACTTCACCTTGCCAATATGCAGGCGTGGAAAATCTCTCAATTTCACATGGCAACCGAAGATTCTCTTCATGAATATTTTCGACTCATTGAGTCCATGATCCAGGTGGATATCGGTGGCCACCCACTTTTTCTGACTGGCTTAAAAAAAAATTCTGGCAATTTCTGGCAATTTACTATTTTTAGCAGTTTTTAACTTCCAGAGCCATTTTGAGGGCCTAAATAAAGGTTTTTCAGGATCGACCCATCTCAAAGATAGTTGTAGGCATGATCGAGGCCCCAAAATGAATCTCCTCGACGATACCTTTCCAACAGGCTATCATACACCTAAAATGGAGATCGTATGCAAAAGTTACGACCCTGAGAAGTTAATGTACTAACTTACCCAAACAGGGCCCACATGACTTTTAGCGCTTCATCTCCTAGGGTTAAGTTTTTGGATGTCTAGGGTTTTTGGCATTCTTGTTTATTTTAAAATTCCTTCAGAGCCTCATTGTAATCATATTATTGTGAATGCGAGTAGCCATCACATCTCTTCTCAGAGATAAGCTGCCACCATTCTAACGAGTCTTGCACTCTGTATTTTTACAGTCTCTGTACATTTCTTTGATTAATAGAAATCATGTATTACTGTAAATATGTGTTTATGGTTGCATCTCTGATACATTTCTGTTATATTATTGAATATCTGCGATATCTCTGTGCATTTAGTTATTATATCTCCACTCTCATTTCGTGCGGAAAATAATCCGGATCAATGGTATCAGAGCAGGTTGTTCTTGATCGTTTTTTTTAGTGCATGTCCTCGACGAGGTTCGAGTATATCAAGTTGGGTCTTAATCTTGTCTCTCTTGAGTACAATCGCTCTCGCACACCCAAGAAACCCTCAATGGCGAAAGAAAATAAAAACGACGGAGCAGACGATCCTATAAGTCTGTTGCTTGAGCAAGCTCTCACGCGATAGAGGGACGAAATGATGGAGAATTTTTCCCACATCCTACAATGCATCCCGATAGTATCAGGCACATATTCATCAAGCGACCACTTTGGAGGCACATCGCCTTTTAAGGTACATGTCAATTTTGATATTCCTATATTTGAAGGTCAGATAGATGCAGATGACCTAGATAAATGGTTAAATCTGTTAGAAGGTTATTTCTCTATTCACAATTTTTTCGACAGAGAAAATATCATCTTCACACTCCTTAAGGCTCTACCCAATGTAAAACATTGGTAAGAAAATTACTGGGAGTAGAGTTCCACAGAGGAGTCTGGAATATATGGGGCTAAACCCACTTGGGATTTTTTTGTGGATGCAGTAAAGGAACAATATTACCCTGTTGGCAACTATGAGGACCAATACATGAGATGGACCACATTGCGACAAGAGAGGGGCCAAACAGTTCCAGAGTTCACCAATACCTTCCATATCTTGCGCACCAAGCTGGGTATCAAAGACTCCGAACGACATTTGATTCTGAAATACCGTGGGGATCTACACAGATACATCCAAACTGAAATAGATTTTCTGGACATCTCATCACTTGATGCTGCTTATCGATATGTTGTTAAAATCGAGCAGAAATTTAAGCACCAGAACAAATGGGAGTTTGGGTCTAGAAATCCGCAACAACCAAAGTTTGATAAAGACAACCCTAACAAACATTCTCTCGAAAACCAGTCCAAGTCACAGGAAAAGAAGGGTCACAGGAAGACAAAGAAGGACATCGGAAAATGGTGTGATTTCCACAAAAGCCCCTGGCACAAAACCGATGAATGTCGCTCAAAATAGTCATTGGTGGTCGAGATCAAAGACAAGGAGCCGAACCCTGATTCAAAATATGAGTCTAAATATATTGGTAAAGGACAAATCATTAATGCGAACCCCACTGCTATTATCACGACTGCAACAATTCAACCAGAAGAGCCAACCGATCATGAAGAGGGGGAGCACCTTTTTCATTCACAAATGTGGGTGAAGGGGACCCTGCTGCATTTTATTGTTGATAGTGGAAGCCAGAAGAACCTCATCTCAGTAGAGGCCATCAAACAGTTGGGATTGTCAACAACACCACACCCGCAACCATACAACATTGGGTGGCTTCACCAAGGACGAGAGCTCCGTGTCAGCCAACAATGTCGATTATCATACGACATACAACCCTTCAAGGATGAGGTATTATGTGATGTTTCCCCACTGGATGTCTGTGATTTTCTCTTGGGCCAACCATATATGTGGAGACGCCATGATGTTTATGAGTCTCGACCCTGTAATGTCATTGTTACCTTAGGGGGTCATATCTACATAATAGTAGAGGTAGTTCCGACTATTGTTCCACCTAAAAAGTGCCACAAGGTAGTATCTCATACTACAAAATTTAGCTTCTTCATAATCTATTCAAAAGGGGAACAAAAGGACACTGGAACCACTACAGCCTCACCCCAGGCACCTTCTATCCAACATAAGCAGGTCGACAAGGTTGTAGCAAAGTGAAAATATTCCTTCTGCACATTGTCCTCTCATATATCTCGACTTGTTGAACAACCTCAACCTCAACAAGTTCGTGACAAACTTCCACAAACTGAGCAACGCAACGTCTCCAGCAAGGTAAACAACTCACCAAGATTCAGACTCAACAAACGTTTTTTCCTCTCCCCCGGGCACTCAATGAAATGGATACCATTGCTTCCTAAGGATGGAGGATTGATCCAGGTGTATATCGATGGCCACCCACCTTTTCCGACTGGCTCAAAATAGTTTTCTGGCAATTTTGGCAATTTACTATTTTTAGCAGTTTTTAACTTTCGGGGCCATTTTGAGAGCCTAAATAAAGTTTTTTCGGGATCGAACCAACTCCATTATAGTCAAAGGCATGATTGAGGCCCCAAAATGAATCTCCTCGATGATACCTTTCCAACAGGCTATCATACGCCTAAAACAGAGATCGTATGCAAAAGTTACGACCCCGAGAAGTTAATGTACTAACTTACCCAAATGGGCCCACATGACTTTTGGTGCTTCATCTCCTAGGGTTAGGTTTTTGGATGTCTAGGTTTTTTGGTGTTCCTGTTTATTGTAAAAGGCCTTCATAGCTTCACAGTAATCATCTTATTGCGAATGCGAGGAGCCGTCACATCTCTTCTGAGAGATGAGCTACCGCCATTCTAGCGAGTCTTGCACTCTGTATTTTTACAGTCTTTGTACATTTCTTTGATTAATAGAAATCATGTATTACTGTACATCTATGTTTATGGTTGCATCTCTGATACATTTCTGTTATATTATTGAATATCTGCGATATCTCTGTGGATTTCTTTATTATATCTCCGCTCTCATTTCGTGCTGAAAATAATCCGGATTAGGTCGAGAATGCCAAACTAAAGGACCGGATTAAGTAATTAGAGGTAGCTTTGTTTTCTGTGCCATTGCTTGGCAGTCCTTCGGAAATAGCCATACCTTCGACTCCATGCACCCCTGCAGCAAATCTAAAAGGCTCCTACAACTTCCTGCATCCTGTAGAAGATATGTGGAGAAAAATATCAACAAAAGAATTAAATTGATCACTAAGACATGGGAAACATCACAAAATATGGATTCGGTGGGAAGCAAGGCACATAAATTGTTCCAACTTCTGCAGACAGATTTAAAAAATGAAGAAACTTTGTATTTGCACACGGTCATCCATTTTTCCTTTCATGTCAACAACATGCCAGAAACAACAAGAAGACAACATGGTCTCCCGTCCACAAAATGGCTCATTCAATTAGAAGCATGCTGGAAAGAAAAGGAGAAGAAATTGTATCTCATTGTCTAGTCATGTGAGCAAACAATATCAAAGAAATAAACATTAGTCACAATAGTGGCCAAAATAGACTTAGTCGGAAGGATAAACGACTTTGAGGACCCCAGCTTAATCGTCAACTCATTNGCCCGAGGTCTAGAAATTAATAGTCCATGATAAATTTGATAGTTCTGGCAAGCTTCCGGCGCAGGAAAAGAGAAAAATAATTGCAGGGGAGGTGGACTGACTCGAAATTTAGGGTTAAAACATGGACCTTCAGCCTGATCTGGATTGCATATTCTGCAACCTTGATCAGCCCAGAGACCCAATTCAAGATGGATGCCCAATGGACATAGTTGATACCAAAATTTTTGAAGAAGATGAATCCTTCGTGTTCCAGACTGTTGTTTTTGAAAGCGAATAAAAAAAAATAGTTATTGAAAAAAAAGATGTCAAAAATAAGTAAAGAAAACATCGTTCAAAACTTCACCTTGCCAATATGCAGGCGTGGAAAATCTCTCAACTTCACATGGCAACCGAAGATTCTCTTCATGAATATTTTCGACTCATTGAGTCCATGATCCAGGTGGATATCGGTGGCCACCCACTTTTTCTGACTGGCTTAAAACAATTTTCTGGCAATTTTGGCAATTTACTATTTTTAGCAGTTTTTAACTTCCGGAGCCATTTTGAGGGCCTAAATAAAGGTTTTTCAGGATCGACCCATCTAAAAGATAGTTGTAGGCATGATTGAGGCCCCAAAATGAATCTCCTCGACGATACCTTTCCAACAGGCTATCATACGCCTAAAATGGAGATCGTATGCAAAAGTTACGACCCCGGGAAGTTAATGTACTAACTTAACCAAACAGGGCCCACATGACTTTTAGATATTCATCTCCTAGGGTTAGGTTTTTGGATGTCTAGGGTTTTTGGCATTCTTGTTTATTGTAAAATTCCTTCAGAGCCTCATTGTAATCATATTATTGCGAATGCGAGTAGCCATCACATCTCTTCTCAGAGATAAGCTGCCACCATTCTAACGAGTCTTGCACTCTGTATTTTTACAGTCTCTGTACATTTCTTTGATTAATAGAAATCATGTATTACTGTAAATATGTGTTTATGGTTGCATCTCTGATACATTTCTGTTATATTATTGAATATCTGCGATATCTCTGTGCATTTAGTTATTATATCTCCACTCTCATTTCGTGCGGAAAATAATCCGGATCAATGGTATCAGAGCAGGTTGTTCTTGATCGTTTTTTTTAGTGCATGTCCTCGACGAGGTTCGAGTATATCAAGTTGGGTCTTAATCTTGTCTCTCTTGAGTACAATCGCTCTCGCACACCCAAGAAACCCTCAATGGCGAAAGAAAATAAAAACGACGGAGCAGACGATCCTATAAGTCTGTTGCTTGAGCAAGCTCTCACGCGATAGAGGGACGAAATGATGGAGAATTTTTCCCACATCCTACAATGCATCCCGATAGTATCAGGCACATATTCATCAAGCGACCACTTTGGAGGCACATCGCCTTTTAAGGTACATGTCAATTTTGATATTCCTATATTTGAAGGTCAGATAGATGCAGATGACCTAGATAAATGGTTAAATCTGTTAGAAGGTTATTTCTCTATTCACAATTTTTTCGACAGAGAAAATATCATCTTCACACTCCTTAAGGCTCTACCCAATGTAAAACATTGGTAAGAAAATTACTGGGAGTAGAGTTCCACAGAGGAGTCTGGAATATATGGGGCTAAACCCACTTGGGATTTTTTTGTGGATGCAGTAAAGGAACAATATTACCCTGTTGGCAACTATGAGGACCAATACATGAGATGGACCACATTGCGACAAGAGAGGGGCCAAACAGTTCCAGAGTTCACCAATACCTTCCATATCTTGCGCACCAAGCTGGGTATCAAAGACTCCGAACGACATTTGATTCTGAAATACCGTGGGGATCTACACAGATACATCCAAACTGAAATAGATTTTCTGGACATCTCATCACTTGATGCTGCTTATCGATATGTTGTTAAAATCGAGCAGAAATTTAAGCACCAGAACAAATGGGAGTTTGGGTCTAGAAATCCGCAACAACCAAAGTTTGATAAAGACAACCCTAACAAACATTCTCTCGAAAACCAGTCCAAGTCACAGGAAAAGAAGGGTCACAGGAAGACAAAGAAGGACATCGGAAAATGGTGTGATTTCCACAAAAGCCCCTGGCACAAAACCGATGAATGTCGCTCAAAATAGTCATTGGTGGTCGAGATCAAAGACAAGGAGCCGAACCCTGATTCAAAATATGAGTCTAAATATATTGGTAAAGGACAAATCATTAATGCGAACCCCACTGCTATTATCACGACTGCAACAATTCAACCAGAAGAGCCAACCGATCATGAAGAGGGGGAGCACCTTTTTCATTCACAAATGTGGGTGAAGGGGACCCTGCTGCATTTTATTGTTGATAGTGGAAGCCAGAAGAACCTCATCTCAGTAGAGGCCATCAAACAGTTGGGATTGTCAACAACACCACACCCGCAACCATACAACATTGGGTGGCTTCACCAAGGACGAGAGCTCCGTGTCAGCCAACAATGTCGATTATCATACGACATACAACCCTTCAAGGATGAGGTATTATGTGATGTTTCCCCACTGGATGTCTGTGATTTTCTCTTGGGCCAACCATATATGTGGAGACGCCATGATGTTTATGAGTCTCGACCCTGTAATGTCATTGTTACCTTAGGGGGTCATATCTACATAATAGTAGAGGTAGTTCCGACTATTGTTCCACCTAAAAAGTGCCACAAGGTAGTATCTCATACTACAAAATTTAGCTTCTTCATAATCTATTCAAAAGGGGAACAAAAGGACACTGGAACCACTACAGCCTCACCCCAGGCACCTTCTATCCAACATAAGCAGGTCGACAAGGTTGTAGCAAAGTGAAAATATTCCTTCTGCACATTGTCCTCTCATATATCTCGACTTGTTGAACAACCTCAACCTCAACAAGTTCGTGACAAACTTCCACAAACTGAGCAACGCAACGTCTCCAGCAAGGTAAACAACTCACCAAGATTCAGACTCAACAAACGTTTTTTCCTCTCCCCCGGGCACTCAATGAAATGGATACCATTGCTTCCTAAGGATGGAGGATTGATCCAGGTGTATATCGATGGCCACCCACCTTTTCCGACTGGCTCAAAATAGTTTTCTGGCAATTTTGGCAATTTACTATTTTTAGCAGTTTTTAACTTTCGGGGCCATTTTGAGAGCCTAAATAAAGTTTTTTCGGGATCGAACCAACTCCATTATAGTCAAAGGCATGATTGAGGCCCCAAAATGAATCTCCTCGATGATACCTTTCCAACAGGCTATCATACGCCTAAAACAGAGATCGTATGCAAAAGTTACGACCCCGAGAAGTTAATGTACTAACTTACCCAAATGGGCCCACATGACTTTTGGTGCTTCATCTCCTAGGGTTAGGTTTTTGGATGTCTAGGTTTTTTGGTGTTCCTGTTTATTGTAAAAGGCCTTCATAGCTTCACAGTAATCATCTTATTGCGAATGCGAGGAGCCGTCACATCTCTTCTGAGAGATGAGCTACCGCCATTCTAGCGAGTCTTGCACTCTGTATTTTTACAGTCTTTGTACATTTCTTTGATTAATAGAAATCATGTATTACTGTACATCTATGTTTATGGTTGCATCTCTGATACATTTCTGTTATATTATTGAATATCTGCGATATCTCTGTGGATTTCTTTATTATATCTCCGCTCTCATTTCGTGCTGAAAATAATCCGGATTAGGTCGAGAATGCCAAACTAAAGGACCGGATTAAGTAATTAGAGGTAGCTTTGTTTTCTGTGCCATTGCTTGGCAGTCCTTCGGAAATAGCCATACCTTCGACTCCATGCACCCCTGCAGCAAATCTAAAAGGCTCCTACAACTTCCTGCATCCTGTAGAAGATATGTGGAGAAAAATATCAACAAAAGAATTAAATTGATCACTAAGACATGGGAAACATCACAAAATATGGATTCGGTGGGAAGCAAGGCACATAAATTGTTCCAACTTCTGCAGACAGATTTAAAAAATGAAGAAACTTTGTATTTGCACACGGTCATCCATTTTTCCTTTCATGTCAACAACATGCCAGAAACAACAAGAAGACAACATGGTCTCCCGTCCACAAAATGGCTCATTCAATTAGAAGCATGCTGGAAAGAAAAGGAGAAGAAATTGTATCTCATTGTCTAGTCATGTGAGCAAACAATATCAAAGAAATAAACATTAGTCACAATAGTGGCCAAAATAGACTTAGTCGGAAGGATAAACGACTTTGAGGACCCCAGCTTAATCGTCAACTCATTGGAGTTAACCAAGCAAGCTTTCGATAAATAACTTGATAATTTTTAGGCCTTGTCTCTAGAAAATTTTTACAGGATTCTTGAATATGATGAGGAAGACGTAGACACCTGGTTGGTCCGCTATTCGGTGCATAATGGAGACATTCATCAATTTCTGTGTAACTATTCTATTGATCTAATCAAATTAGAAAATGAAATTTTCAGCATTGAAATCTGGAATGACATCAACGTCGCCCCCTTGAGAAGCTATATTGAAAAGAACTTGAAGTGGGTGCCTGACGAAATCCAATAGGAAAATGCATGAGCAAGCAAATAGAAAATTTCCTTCTTGGAACTTTCCTATACATTCTTTGTTTATCAATCTAGTTATTGAAGCGGGTCGGCCACAAAAATCAACAGGAATACGCATCAACAAGCAAATACCAACATTACTTATATGTACCATGCCTAT
>JZKD02S0428735.1:7187-17815 GCA_000966675.3 Picea glauca
ATGTGTGTGATTGTTTATTTCTTACTTCTCATTATTGGATAATAATTCTACATTGATATAACATTTGAAGAAAAAGGATTATAATTACGCTATTACTGATTCACCCCCCCTCTTATTAATCCAACATCTATTATGGTATGTTCACTCACAAAACCATTCCAAATCACCAGCTCTCTTTCCTATTCAGCATGCACAACCCAAAGAAGTGTATCTTGTTCTCTGCAATGTAATCCCTTGGGATATCTCACCTCTTTCCTAGGCTACACAGATTGACTAGGAAGTATATTTATTGGGAATTACAAGGGTTCACAAATGTGGTTAATTCCTCTCAATTGCATTAATTTCTTAGGCATACATGCATAGTTCCCACATGAGTTCCCTTCCAATAAATCATTGTGATATTGGCATAATATCTTATCATTAGATCAAGTTCTCTCTGATACACTCTTCAACAAAATGACTAACAATGATGGACACTCCCAAAAACCAAGGCCTAAGTATGCGCATTCCCAACTCACCTCGTGGATCTCAAGGAAGCCCATGTAATTACTTTGGTAACTAATCCCAAAGTTGATATCATAAATCAAGACTTAACATAAAATCATGTAAGGAACTTTGAATTGGGAATATAATAATATGTTTTGTCTTTATCCCCTTTGAGGCCCCCTAATCCCCCTTACCTCTCTCTCTCTTGTCGAATCATAGCCCCCCTTGTTCTTGTCCTTCTTGTCTGTAACTGATGATGTATATTTTTAACTACTTTCAATGTACAACATTACATATTACATCACTTGGCTTTCATCCATTCATTGTATATACAAATGTACATTTCTATTAGGGGATCCAAATTGGGGTGTCACATTCCCCTCCCCCTAAATTTTGCACTGTCCTTGATGCACATTACCATATATATATACAAGGAAACCCACTAGGTATTTCCCCTCATTTTGAGGATGGTACAAGAGGTAACCCAACCAATTGAATTTTTGGAAACATAACCCAGTGGGGGCATCAATTGAGGCCCAATAATATTTATAGAGTATCTAGCATGGGGACTTGACCCTATGACCTCATTCTTGTAATTCAAAGCAGTCAACCACTCGAGCTAACCCAATAGACTTATATATATACAACAAGTTTTACATCAAAATTTAAAAATATATGTGGGTAATCCTCTCACATCACATCTTTGGTCTCCCATGTAACTTTTTCAAGGTTGTAGCAAGTCCGCTGGACCTTTACCTACCCTATGTCTTTATTTTGGAGCACCATGAATTTCTTGTCCAGTATATGCAATGGTTGTACCTAGAAGTATCCTTTGTGCTCCACCTAAATCAAAGTCCAGTTAGTGACATGGTTAGGGAATACTTTTTTAATAATGACACATGAAATACATTATGCACTTTCATAGAAGAAGGCAATGTAAGCATGTATGCAATTGGTCCTGTTATGTCCAATATTTTAAATGGAGCACAAAATTTGGTTGATATTTGGGGAAACTTCTAAACTTCAAAGAAGTCTTATTTGGATTTACTTTCAAAAATACATGTTCTCCGACTTTAAATTCTCTAGGTTTCATGCCTTTATCTACATAAATATTATTGATGTCTTGTGTTGCCTTCAAATTATTCTTAATATTGACCATTTTTCTCTTCCATTTCCATGAGCAACTCTGGCCCAAGTACTACTCTTTCTACTAGACTATCCCAACTCACTGGAGTATTGTATTTTTCCATATAAATCTTCAAATGGGATCATTTTCAATGAAACTTGATGCCCATTGTTTTTTAGCAAATTTCACCAAATTCAAGTATTCTTCCCACTTGGAAGGATTATCTATCACATACATCCTCGGAATATCTTCAATTACTTGATTAACTCTCGCTATTTCCCCATCTATTTATGGATGATGTGATGTACTCAAATTCAATTTGTTGCCAAATCCTATAAACAATCCTTTCCAAAAGTTTGAATTAAACTTTGGATCTATGTCTAACACAATTTCCTTAGTTATTCCATGTAACCTGATAATTTCTTTCATATAAATTTATGCAATACTAGTTTCCTTATGACTCAAGTTTACTAGAATAAAATGATCAGACTTTGTTAATTTATCCACCACTACCATTATTGAGTCATGTTGCGTTGTTGTCCTAGACAAATTAGTGATGAAATCAATGGTTACTACTTCCTATTTCCATTTTAGAATTGGCAATGGTTTTAGCAAACCTATTGGGCGTCTATTCTTAGCCTTCACTCTTTGGCATTAAATTCATTTGACTATGTAATCAACCACATCATGTTTCATTCGTGTCCAAAAGTATTGGATTCTTATTGTTGCAATTGTTTTCTGGTAACCAAGATGTCTAGCATATGGAACATTATGCATATATTTTAGTACAAAATTCCTTAATTGACCTAAATTAGGAACATAAATCTATTTTTATGCATCAATATTCCATATTCTCCCAACTTATATTCTTTATATTTATGTTGTGCATTTTCCTATTGTATGCCTTATTTTACCTATAGCTAATTCCCATATGAAACAACATATTCTAAAATCGTTCTCTTTAAATATGATCTATACATTCTAATTGATATAAAACGCATTACATGTATACTTCTACTGAGTGCATTAGAAACCTTGTTCTCTTTTCCTTTTATATGTTTAATATCAAAGTTTCATTCTCTCAAAAATTCTAGCTATCTTGTTTTCCTAGAATTTAAAGTTGGTTGCTCAAATAAATATTTCAGACCATTGTGGCCTATCCTCAAATCGAATTTCTTCCCCATTAAATAATGTCTCCACATTTTTAGTGCATGAACCATGGAAAAAAGCTCCAAGTCATGTGTGGCACAATTTTTTCCATACTATTTAAGCTTCCTAGACTCATAGTAAATGGGATGTCCATTCTAAGTAAGGACTCCACCAAGTCCCTCTTTGCATCCATTTGTGCGCACCATGATATCTTCATTTGAATCTATAATATTCAAAACAGGTGCACTAGTTAGCAATTCCTTTAGTAGTTGAAAACTTTCTTCAAAATGGGTGCACTAGTTAGCAATTCCTTTAGTACTTGGAAACTTTCTTCACACTTTGAGTTCCATTCAAATTCAATTCCCTTCTTTTGTAAATAAGTGACAAGGTGATAAATCTTAGAGAATATTTCTATGAATCTTATGTAGTATCCAACAAGCATTGTGAATGACCTTACCTCTATTACATTCATTGATGTTGGTCATCCTCTAATGCCTTCAATCTTCTCTTGATCCACTCCCATCCCTTCCTATGAAATTATGTTCCCAAAGTAATGGATTTTTCTTTGGTGAAAAGAACACGTACTCAACTTATGATATGTTACCTACCATTCATAGGGGTAACTAAGGAGATGATGTCTTGAGACCCTCATGTTGCATACATGGAGTATCGACAGATAGATAAGCAGGTAGAACCCCACATCACACCATCCATAACCATGAGATCAATGGTTGCACCATTCATCACACCATATTATCTCATAGAGGATAGAAGGTCTTGCTCCATGAGGTAACGAGTCCAGTGTTATGGTAAGTTTCATTTTAATAAATGAAGCATTTGAATATGTTGCAAGGGTTTCTTCCTTGATTTTGAAAATGTTTGCATGGAAATTATGCTCTTTTCCTTGTTTCACCTTGGTGGTTGACATTGTTTTCCTAGTAAGTGGTCACCCTCGGGATATTTCGAGGTATATATATATCCAAGGAAACTCACTAGGTATTTCCCCTCATTTTGAGGATGGTACAGGAGGTAAAACAACCAATTGAATTTTTGGAAACCTAACCCAGTGGGGGGCATCAATTGAGGCCCAATAATATTTATAGAGTATCTAGCATGGGGACTTGACCCTATGACCTCATTCTTGTAATTCAAATCACTCAACCACTTGAGCTAACCCAACCGACTTATACATATACAACAATTTTTACATCAAAATTTAAAAATATATGTGGGTAATCCTCTCACATCACATCTTTCATCTCCCATGTAACTTCTTCAAGGTTGTAGCAAGTCCACTGGACCTTTACCTACCCTATGCCTTTATTTTGGAGCACCATGAATTTCGTGTCCAATATATGCAATGGTTGTACCTGGAAGTATCCTTTGTGCTCCACCTAAATCAAAGTTCAGTTAGTGACATGGTTAGGGAATACTTTTTTAATAATGACACATGAAGTACATTATGCACTTTCATAGAAGAAGGCAATGTAAGAATGTATGCAATTGGTCCTGTTATGTCCAATATTTTAAATGGAGCACAAAATTTGGTTGATATTTGGGGAAACTTTTGAACTTCAAAGAACTCTTATTTGGATTTACTTTAAAAAATACATGCTCTTTGACTTTAAATTCTCTGGGTGTCCTGCCTTTATCTACATAAATCTTATTTACGTCTTGTGTTGCCCTCAAATTATGTTTAATATTGACCATTTTCTCTTCCATTTCCATGAGAAACTCTGGCCCAAGTACTACTCTTTCTACTAGACTATCCCAACTCACTTGAGTATTGTATTTTTCCATATAAAGCTTCAAATCGGATCATTTTCAATGAAACTTCATACCCATTTTTTTTAGCAAATTCCACCAAATTCAAGTATTTTTCCCACTTGGAAGGATTATCTGTCACATACATCCTCGGAATAACTTCAATTACTTGATTAACTCTCGCTATCTCCCCATCTATTTGTGGATGATATGATGTACTCAAATTCAATTTTTTGCCAAATCCTCTGAACAATCCTTTCCAAAAGTTTGAATTAAACTTTGGATCTATGTCTAACACAATTTCCTTAGTTATTCCATGTAACCTAATAATTTCCTTCATATAAATTTATGAAATATTAGTTTCCTTATGAATCAAGTTTAGTAGAATAAAATGATCATACTTTGTTAATTTATCCACCACTACCATTATTGAGTCATGTTGCCTTGTTTTCCTAGACAAATTAGTGATGAAATCAATGGTTACTACTTCCTATTTCCATTTTAGAATTGGCAATGGTTTTAGAAAACCTATTGGGTGTCTATTCTTAGCCTTCACTCTTTGGCATTAAATGCATTTGACTATGTAATCAATCACATCATGTTTCATTCTTGTCCAAAAGTATTGGATTCTTATTGTTGTAATTGTTTTATGGTAACCAAGATGTCTAGCATATGGAACATTATGCATATATTTTAGTACAAAATTCCTTAATTGACCTAAATTAGAAACATACATCTATTTTTATGCATCAATATTCCATGTTCTCCCAAATTATATTCTTTATATTTATGTTGTGCATTTTCCTATTGTATGCCTTATTTTACCTGTAGCTAATTCCCATATGAAACAACATATTCTAAAATCCCACTCTTTAAATATGATCTATACATTCTAATGGATATAACATGCATTACATGTATACTTCTACTGAGTGCATTAGAAACCTTTTTCTCTTTTCCTTTTATATGTTTAATATCAAAGTTTCACTCTCTCAAAAATTCTAGCTATCTTGTTTTCCTGGAATTTAAAGTTGGTCGCTCAAATAAATATTTCAGACCATTGTGGCCTATCCTCAAATCAAATTTCTTCCCCATTAAATAATGTCTCCACATTTTCAATGCATGAACCATGGAAAAAATCTCCAAGTCATGTGTGGGACAATTGTTTCCATACTCTTTAAGCTTCCTAGACTCATAGTAAATGGGATGTCCATTCTAAGTAAGGACTCCACCAAGTCCCTCTTTGCATGCATTTGTGCACACCATGATATCTTCATTTGGATCTATAATATTCCAAACTGGTGCACTAGTTAGCAATTCCTTTAGTATTTGGAAACTTTCTTCCAAATGGGTGCACTAGTTAGAAATTCCTTTAGTAGTTGGAAACTTTCTTCACACTTTGAGTTCCATTCAAATTCAATTCCCTTCTTTTGTAAATAAGTGACAAGGTGTTAAATCTTAGAGAATATTTCTATGAATCTCATGTAGTATCCAACAAGCGTTGTGAATGACCTTACCTCTATTACATTCATTGATGTTGGTCATCCTCTAATGCCTTCAATATTCTCTTGATCCACTCCCATCCCTTCCTCTGAAATTATGTTCCCAAAGTAATGGATTTTTCTTTGGTGAAAAGAACATGTACTCAACTTATGATATGTTACCTACCATTTCTAGCGGTAACTAAGGAGATGATGTCTTGAGGCCCTCATGTTGCATACATGGAGTATCGACAGATAGATCAGTAGGTAGAACCCCACATCACACCATCCATAACCATGAGATCAATGGTTGCACCATTCATCACACCATATTAGCTCACAGAGGACAACAGGTCTTGCTCCATGAGGTAACGAGTCCAGTGTTGTGGTAAGTGTCATTTTAATAAATGAAGCATTTGAATATGTTGAAAAGGTTTCTTCCTTGATTTTGAAAACATTTGCATGGAAATTATGCTCTTTTCCTTGTTTCACCTTAGTGGTTGACATTGTTTTCCCAGTAAGTGGTCACCCTTGAGGAAAGGGTTGCTACTGGGGGGGTCCCCTTGATGAGTCATCATACCACTCCCACACATACTTGCCACTTTCCATGCTTCTTTCCCTTTGTTTCATCATATTTTGGGTTTTCAAGCCACATTGACCCAAGAAGGGCTTGTATCTCATTTCATGGGAAGAAGGGGTTGAAGGCCCGGAGGCTTGTAGTTGGAAAAATATAAAATCCAATCATAAACCTTCCATATGCTCTCCCAGGAATCCTGAGAACAATGAAAATTTTCTCACAAAACAATTATGGACCCATAAAATAATAACTAATTGAACATGCCAATCAAGGTAGAGCATGTGTGGGAAATGTTTTTCATGCTTAGGTAGAAGTCCCACACATTGTCTTCAATTTGGGGAAGCACAATGTGACCAAGGTAGAGTTAAGGTGGGTAATGTTTTTCATGCTTAGGTAGAAGTCCCACTTTAGTTTCAACTTGGTAATACTCTAATAAATTAAATGGAGAAAGGGCTTGGAAAAATCATGCATCGCAGATGAAGGGAAACACACCCTCTAAAAAGGCACCCATAAATGAGACAATATGAGCCCTTGTATGTCAAGAAACCCCATGCCCAAAAGTATTACCCTTATCCACATCACACTCTTCAAATGACTTAGAGAGTTTCCACCTGGGAAACACTCCTTGACTTGGGGAATGATTCACCCAATAGGTCACTATGAAAACCCTCCCATACCTAAATTTGGCAAGTTGCATAAGGTTTTTGAGAATTTTTTTATTTTGAGAGGGGGGATTTGATGCACTTGTTCAAGTTTTTCTTTTATTATATATGCCTTAATTGACATGATTATTGTGACTTGTGAGCCCTTGGAGGGTGAATTTTGTTGTATTTGTAGAGCCTTGGCAGGTGGAAAGACACTTTGTGGAGGCATAAGGTCACTTGGACCTTCACTTGGGGCATGAAGTCCACAAGATGGATGATGCACCCTTACTACTTGGAAACTTGGATGAGGGACATTTCCTTTGGAGGCACTTGAGAATCCCTTGCATGTGATTTGATATCCTTCCTAGCCCAAATGAATTGCCTTTGGAGGCCATACGATGCACGTCTGTGGTATGACATCACACTTGGAGGGTTAGATATTGGTGTTGATTGGATGATTTGATGGTGGCATGATGTTTCTCCTTAGAGGAAGACCCTAACGCATGGATACTAGGACTTGGGAGGCCCAACCACTTCCTCATTCATCTCAACGTCTTACCATTTGAGACAAAATTTCACCCCTAGGGGGGAGTGGCATCATGCTTTTAGGGCTTGCTTCTTTGTAAAAGTAAATTTTGATTTTGTAAAGGGGAATTTAGAATAGGTAGGCCTCCCTAATTGTGTTTTACCCTTAGTAATGTGGACAAACACTTTTAGCAAGACCTCCTATAAATAGAGGCTTTCTTATTTCATTCGGATATATCATAAGACTTGAGAATTACATATGTTTGTGGCTGAAATCTTTGCCACTCTTGGGAAAAACGCATATCTTTCTCTTTGATGTTATTTGGATGCTATTTACTTGTCTTTTGGAAGGAAGTGGTGCACTATCTCTTGGATTCTTAGCTCTTTCATGTATGGTGGAATATTCTTGGTAGATAAGGGTTTTACTTACTATCTTTTTGGAATTGGTAAGGAATTTATGCATATTGTTAGTATTTCTTCTTTTTTCATGGTTATTATTGTGTAAACCCTTGGAGGAGTATAAGGGCATACATACTCCACCAATATCTATCATTATTGTTAGTGGATAAGCTATTGCAAATATTGCTAGGAGGAGTAAAAGGGATTACACCCTCCTAGATTTACCTTGCTAGGTTTTTCATGCTCTAGGAAGTAAAAGGGCTTACACCCATAGGGGAGTTGCAAACCCTAGATTTTACAACAAGAGAATCTATAACCCAAGTTATAAGAAAATATTCTAGATTGCATTGAATAAATAAAATCATTGCATTGAAATACATGATTTTTTGAGATATTTATTTTGTTCAAGTTAGAATTGTTGGAAAATTGGTTGTCATTGATGTCAACCCTATAAAAAGCCACGAAGCAATTTTGGAAGCCTCTAGAAGTGATTGGTGTATTTGAAGAAGTCTCTAAAGTGGTCCCCTTATGTCTTAGATTTAAACATGGCCCTCATGGGAATAAGCTTTGAAGAAGTATGGGTTTATTTGAAGAAGTCTCCAAAGTGGTCCCCTTATGGTGTAGCTTTAAGCATGGACCTCATGGGAAGATGCCTTGAAGAATTATACAAGAATCCCTAGAAATATCGTTAATTGGATAAGTGTTTAAGAATCCCAAGAGGTGTGGTCATGAAGACGAAAGTTTATTGAGTAAAAAGAGTATGAAGGACATTGCAAATGCATGAAAAACATCCAATGATTGATAGTCCTCATCAAGCTGTCTCCAGTTCTAAGTGGCACACCATGTGGTTCCTCACAGTTGAAGAGTTACGCCTTCTTAAATACGAAGACTCAAAGTATGGTCAAGAAGTCCCAGATCTAAGGTCAAAAAGTTATAAGCTTTCCCTAAAGTCAAGTAATAAAGAAAATGTTGTTGCAAACAAGAAGTGGCAAGTCGACTCAAGGTCAACTAAAGAAGTTTCTTGGAAGGGTATAAATACACATTAAGAACCTCTCATTTTCATTTATTCAATATTTTGATCTTTAAGCACAATCTTGATAGCGAATTTCAAAGGGAAGATGAAGTGAAGAAGGGAGAAATTTCAAGGGAAGATGAAGTCTTATGATGGTGTGTTCTAAGGTATGTTTTTTAAAGATCGTCTTACCATTTTCACTATAACGTTTTTTCTAGAATGATTCAAATAGTGAAACTTGGAGGCTATTGAGAAGACCTGTCAAGGTACCCGTGGTACTAATTTCAGCTTCTAGGTCATTTTACTTTTGGATATACACTGTGTGGAAGATAGGGTTTTTTATTAGTCCTGTAACTAGTCTCAACCATGTGTTCTAGGTCAAACAGTCATATCTTCTTCATAAAGGATTCAAAATATGTGAGACAAATTGCATTGGAAAGAATACAATATTTATCATTTTTTGTGTAATTTTTAGAATCATATATCAAATATTGATCCTGTGGTATGTTGTACAAGTTGTTGTACAACTGAGAGGGGGGGTGAATCAGTTGTTACCGTGCTTAAACAATTTTGGCTCTTTTAAAATCTTTGTAGAGACACTAAATGATGATCACAATAATGTAGAGAAATAAACAATGGTACTTTCAGCATCATTCACATATATGAGAAACACAGAGACAGATATTTCCCGAGGAAACCCATGCAGGGTAAGAACCTATTTTTCTTTATATGATAAGTAATGGTTACAATCCTTACAGTATCATACATATGAGCACCAACTCATAGTGAGGCTACAACCTCAATTTTGAAAGCTGCAACTTGCTGAGAGCACCAACTCTCTGTTTTCTCTAGCACCCACTAGAAGGAAGCACCAACTAGAAGGAAGCACCAACTCCCTGTGTTCAAGCACCCACCTGAACCTTTGAGGACACCAATCCTCCCTAGCTCCTCCCAACCACCCTGAAATATAAATCTTTGTTACTGAATTTATTACAGTGATATGAGTTTCGACGATGACTTACCTGACTTATCACTGTTCTGCTGCATTTTGTTGCTCTGTGCGCTATGCCCAGTCACCGCACAGTTCCTCTTCTCTGCTCTTCAGCTGTTGCACTTTGATCCTTCTTCAACCATGAATTATCTTCACTAACAACAATCACAACAACCTCCAACAGTAACAGCAACAACAACCTTCTCTTCTCTGTACTGTGTATTTATATCTTCTGTGCATCTTGTGCATGCAATGTTCGCAATGCCTCTGCATGCTGACTCTGCGCCGTTATCCTCCACCTCTCGAGTGTTCTGTCTGATCATCATCGTGACTCTTCAGCTTCTCTCGTGGTTCGCCCCACATGTGTAAGGTAGCTAGAGAGGTAGTGGGGGGGCCCAGAGGGCCCATAGTGATAATAGTGGAGGTCATTCAATGTAAGGTGGACTAGGTCCACTATATTATTAAATAAGGCCC
>JZKD02S0428746.1:4749-17815 GCA_000966675.3 Picea glauca
TTAGTGTCTGCACCTATCGATTTGTCTGATAACATAAGGTGGATACAATCGTTTAATTAATAAGATACTCTTTCTCCCTCTTTTTGAGAATAGGATTGAGATAGTATTGTATATATAACTTGCACCTGTGTCAAGGAAATGGTAAGTTTAAATTGTGGAAGATAAAAGAAGTAATAGAATTAATCTATATTTATAGTTAAGGAATGCTTGAAAGGTATTGAAGGCGAATGAACAACTCTAATGACCCTAATTAGAAAAAAAAAAAAATGGTAAATTTGGGGTATATTACACAGTCAAATCTCCTTGCAAACTACTACCGCTTCTGATTCCACTTGTTAATTGGTGGGATATCTCTATGGATTTTATTGTAGGCTTACCTAAATCGAAAAATAAATTAGTCATCATGGTGGTAGTTGATCATCTTTCCAAGTATGCTCATTCATGTGCTCTTCAACACCCATTTAAAGCATCCATTGTGGCTCAACTTTTCATTGATCAGGTCTTCAAGCTTCATGGCATGCCGCATTCTATTGTTTATGATAATGACCCTACTTTCACTAGCAATTTTTGGCAATAAATTTTCAAGCTACAAGGAACCCAATTGTATCTCATCACAGCTTATCATCCCCGGACTAATGGTCAAACTGAAGTTGTCAACAAGTGTTTGGAAACATATTAGAGGTGTTTTGTCTCGGAAAGGAAAAATCAGTGGGATCAATGGTTACCATTAGTTGAATGGTAGTACAACACTTTGTACCATACAGCTACCTGCACGACTCCTTTTGAAGTGGTATATGGAAAAAATTCACCTTCAGTTCTCTCATTTTTGCGAGGTGTCTCAAAGGTCCAAGCGGTTGACCAAATGCTTACAGTTCGAGAGGCTATTCTTTGTACCCTCAAAGAGAGTTTGGTCATGGCCCAGAATCACATGAAGCAACAAGCAGATCAAGTTCACTCTGAAAATCAATTTGCAGAAGGGGATCAGGTGTTTCTTCGACTGCAACCTTACAAGCAAAATTCCCTCAAGGTTGATCATTGTCAGAAACTAGCACCCAAATTTTATGGTCCTTATACCATTCTCAAGCATGTGGGAATTGTGGCCTATTAGTTAGCTTTTCCCAGTCATTATAATCTTCATCCTATTTTTCATGTTTCCTACTTAAAGAAGGTGATTGTAACTAAGTGCCAAACTCAAACCAACCTTCTCGGGTTTGACGAAGAAGGCTCCATTTGGATACAACCATAAGCAGTTTTGGACCAATGTGAGTGTCATCTGTGTCAACAAACCATCAAGGAAGTGTTAGTCCAATGGAAAGATACAACTCCAGTAGATGCCACTTGGGAACCAACTACCATTCTGCAGCAATTTCCACATCTCAAGCCTTGAGTACAAGGATGTTTTTAAGCGGCAGGACATGTTAGGGACCTAACCCCTCACGTAGGTAGAATAATGTATTCCGATGCAATAAAGGTCAATATTAATAAGGACTAGCAATAAGGAAGAATAATTCCAATGTAAGAAGACCTAATAGAAGCTTCCGCTTCAAGAAGGATATTCCTCTAGATTGTTCTTTTGATAGACATATTTAGTATAAATAGGAGTCAAGGGTATGAGAACTTTTGTCTTGGATATTATTGTAATAGAACTCTGCTCTGTTGGAGGTTTCCCCCTCAAAGAGGCAAGTGAACATTACTCTCAGTATTCAAAGTGCTCTTTCTGGTGTTATGTTGGTATCATTTTGGTATTATTGTGGTGTTGTTCTAGTTATACTGTTGTTCATCTGCCATTTCTATCTATTTATTTATGTTCTACATACTTTTTTATATCTGGAATATTACACGGATGGTTCAGATTCCAAGCCATCGGGAACCACTCTGATGGTTCAGACTCTAACGAACATGAGCCACTCTGATGATTCTAAGACTTTGATCTGATTAAGGGTTTATTCTTCATCGTTGATCAAGTTGAACCTCATCATCGCTTTCTTTTGTGCGTACACCATCAATCTTCTCATCTGATCAATTCTCATCATTAATTTCTTAAAGCTTTTGATTTAGTTTTATCATACTATCGGCCCCCTTCGGAGTATCGACCTATGATTTGATGGATCGACCTCCACCATTGATCTCTCGGTATCAACAGTCACGATTGAATCTTGTTTCCTATGCAATTCTCAACTCCGATGAAGTTTACAGACCCTTTGAATTCATCTTGATTTTGTTCCTCTTGGATTTTTACAATCTATCTTTCTTCCATGAATTTCATAGGAACTTATTTCCTCGATATCCTCTTCAAGGTTGAACTTTTGTTCTCTTTTCCCCCATCTACACAAATATTCATTCATATAATATGACTACAATTAACATTTGGTTCCGCAAAATCCTGATTACACATTCAGGGATTATTAAATATACATGCACATCAACAAGAAATACACACATGCCCAAAATTATTTTCTTCATCTAATATTTGTACACAATTTCAGAAAGTACCCTCCTGCCCGATTCCAAAATCTAAGCTTCTTCGCTTTCGCTCGATTTCTCACAAATTGGCCTCTCTCTCCTTGGCCTAATTTTTCCTAATTGCCCTCCCTTACATGCATGTAGGCTTACAATATTTAAGCATGGAAGATACATTTCCATCTCAACAAAACAATGTCCTAAAAAATCTGTAACCTAATCTTAAGATCCTCGGAATCTGCTAAAGGCATATTTGATTATATTACAAGGGATTTTACCAAAAAAAACTCATATTATTTAAAACCTTCTAAAACCTTATTTAAAACTTAGGAAAATACAATAATTAAATTAAGGGAACCAAGTCCCTTTAGTAAATTCTAAGACCCCCTTAGGCCTTCTCAAAGTGATTGATTTATGATGGGAAATTATCTTGCATCAAACTCCCAGGGTTAAAATTTTCATGATCTCCTAATCACAAGTATTCATTTGTTGAAGTCCTCCTAGATCCCAAATAGTGTGTCGATGTCCACTTGTTGTGTTGCCTTGTTGTTGTATTGGTGCTCCTTACAACCTTCCAGGATCCCAAACATTAATTCGTTGTGCAAACTCCATGCTTTCTTTAGTAAATTGTACTTGCATGCTACTCTTCTTATTCTTCCTCTGGTATTTCCACATGGATATCTTCATCAAATGTTTCCACAATTCATCCAACTCAACGTCCAATATAGCCTCTTGTTGATAAACATCATTGTTGTAATTTGTATGTTGCAAATTTTCACAGAAATTATGTATGGCTGCTACCATACCTTTGTCTTCACACTTTTTTCTATCCTCAACTCCTTTAAAACACTACTCACTAAACAAAATCTTATGCAACCAATAATGTATATTTCTAAGCTGCATGTTCAATCTACATGATTTCTCAAACAAACTTTGTTCTTGGATTTGATTAAAATTACATATTTGCAATAAAGACTCCATACATTTTTGTAAGAATTTTTCCATGATCATAAACCAATGATTATTTGCTTAAGCACTGCCATCATTCCTCAGTATCATATCTTCTTTGGAAATTTTTGTACTTGCATCATTTTAGTCTTGCATGACCCATTTCAGGATTGTTATCACAGGATTTGTACTTGTTCAAAGCCCCAAAGCAAGTCCCCAAATCTGCAAAACCATAGGAAATCCAACCACTGTCACCTTAGTAATAAATCCCCTTGTTTTAGTGATGGAGGAGGTCCACCACAAGGGAGGATTCCCCGGTAACCTCAAGGGATCAAAGTAGCAAGTTTGTTAGACAAGCCTACCACCCCCTCTCTTGATCACCTAAGTCAAGGTCTAGGTCAAGGAGAACTAAGAGGTATAAATATGTTTGAGTACCTTCCTAGAAAAATAACACTTATAGCATATATATATAATGATTTCCAAGTATAAAAATGCAAATAATACCTATTTCATACACTAGATAGTGAAAATTACTATGGTTGTTATGAAATTGCAGCAATACAATAGTTTATAACAACAAGTATAAGTTTGTAACAACAACAATAAAAGAGATAATAAGTGCATCAATTAACAAGGAAAACTTAGCACATATCCAATAGATTAATATCCAATTGTTTCAAGCAATTTCTGAGCATGTTATAGCACCATTAGAGCAATGTATGCAACAAATTTGAGTTTATTCAAATGGATGTGGTAAACTTTTGCAATAACAACAAGTTTACTAGAGAGTTAGTGAGTGTTAGTATCAGTTAACTTAAGAGAAAGCTTAAGAGATTTGAAAAGAGAGTTTGTTGATCAATTTCACCATAAGATAGATTAGAGATTAGTTCCTTTGAGGGTTATGGAGTCTTTACAACAACAATACAATATATTATGGAGAGAAATCTAGTAAAGACTAAAAGGTATGGCTTAAACTCTAAGGTGATAGCACATTAGGGCCTTAGGGTTTAAGACTTAAGCAGAAGGATTGCTAGAGTGCAATCACTTTTGGGCTCTAGAAACATTTTCTCCCTTCTCAATTACTTCAACTAGGTCACAATTAAGAGTCTAAGGCCAAAATCCTAAAGTTCTAGCACTTTAGGGCTTAGGAGTCTAACCATAGCTAGAATTTCTTCACAAAATTTGGACAAAATTAACCTTGTGAGAGGAAGAAATTCTTATGCTCCTCTCACAGGGTTTTTCCAAGAAAGGTTTCAAGAATGAACAAGTAAAATTACCATGACACATTATAGCATGAAATAAAATTGCAGAAAACTTTACTTACTTCACCAAGATACCATGAAAAGAAATGCTAATTGTAGAAATTCCATCCAAAAATCAGCAAAGAAGCATCCACACTTGACCTCCAAGAGATAGTGCATGAGAGAAAAGAGCTAATAACCCCAAAATAGAGAAAATTTCAGACTTGTTCTCTCACAAATTTTGAGAAGATGTGACGAAAAATGAAAATGAGATGGTCCTATATTTAAATGAGGTCATCTAAAACAATTTGTCCATTTAAAATTGTCAACATCAAATTAGAATAGGGTTGACTCCCTTCATTTTCCTTTACAACTTACAAAAATCAAAATTACATAAAATAAAACCCTAAAAAGGGTGACATGATGCCTTAGGAGGGTGACGTAGGGCTAGAGAATGCGACATCCAACCTCAATGAGTGGAACATTGGGCCTCCAAAGGTCGTGTGTCATGATCATGTGTGAAAACATCCCATGACATGAGCCTCCACCTGTCAAACCACATCATCCATCAAACCCTATCCTCCAAGATGACATCAAGGGCTAGTGGGTGATGTCCTAGGCCTCCAAAGGGCACATCCAAGTAGAATAGGGGTGCAATATCATCCCCCAATGATGCCAAGGTGCCTCCAAATGAAACTTCCTCCACCCTCAAGTTTCAATGCTCATCATAAATGTTCTCCCACATGTGGGGCATGGCATCCACTATGTGGGCTTTCAAGATTCTATGAAGGTCCAAGTAGCATATTTCCTTGATGAATAGATTTCATTGGGTAAGGTCTTGCAAAGACAACAAATATGCCCTCCAAGGGTCCACAAGCCATATCATCATGAAAATTAAGCCACATTTAATACAAAAAGAACCACCCAAACAAGTGCATTAAATCCCCCTTTTCAAATTAAACAAATTCTCAAAGACCTTATAAAATTTTCCAAATTTAGGTATGGGAGGGGTGTCATGGTGCCCTATTTTGTAGGCCAAAACCCAAGTCAAGGAATCTTTCCCAGGAAAACCCCATCTAGACCATGTAATGAGTATGAGGTGGATTTGGGAAGGACTCTTGGGCATTGGGTTCTTGACATATCAAGGGTTCATATTGACTCATTTATGGGTGCCTTTGTGGAGGGCGTGCTACATCCTTGTGTTTCCCTTTGTTTGTAATGCAACTTTTTTCCGAGCCCTTTATTTTCCTTTTTATTAGGTCTGAACATCGAGTGTTATGTGCAATGGAAACAAAAAGAGCACCACAATGCCACTTGAAGTTAGAACACATTGAGTGTTATATGCATTATAAATTAAAGAACACCGCAATGCATTCCCCCGTCAAGCGGGACATTGTTTATTCATTGTTTTTTTATTTAAAAGTCCTTTATTCATTCAGAGAAGAATTTCATGGCTCTCAGGACTTTAGGGTGAGAATTTATGTATGATGTTAGCTACAACACCTCTAGGCCTTTATCCCCTTGTTCCCATTAAATGAGGTACAAACCTTTGTTGGGGCCAATGCACCCAAAAACCCAAAATATGAGGAAACGAAGGGGAAGAAGTGTGGAAAGTGGTAAGTATGAGTGAAGAATGGTACGATGACCCTTCAAGGAAACTCCCCGTAGAAACCCTTTTCCCTAGGGTGACCCACTTACTAGGATACCATGTCAACCACCAAGGTGAAATTAAGCAAAAGATATAATTTCCAAGCAAATGTTCCACAATCGAGAAATGACTCTTTGCAACATGCTTAAATGCTTCAAATATTAAAGTGACACTTACCATGAGACTAGACTTGTTACATCATGAAGAAAGACATGTTTTCTTCTGGGATCCAGGCCAGTGTAGCATACATTTCTCTGTTGCAAATGATGATGATGGTGATTTTGATGTCAAAGAAGAGGAGTTCTTTGGGTTGTGCTATCCATCTGACTCTCGGCACTCCATGTCTGCTACCTACGGGCCTCAAGACATCATATCCTTAGTTACCCCTAGGTTGTAGGGGTAACAAGGACTCCATGTACTTCATCATTCAGAGTATCTTTAAGCTAACTCATTGTTTTCTTCACATCTTCATTATCCTCGTAATGTTGTCTCAACTCTAAAGTCTTATGGTTGCCTTTTTCTTTGGCTTTCCTCCCTCGAATTTTATCTACACTCAGTCTGCTTCTAGATCCTCTCCACAAAATTTATATTGTCTCAAAAATGTTTTGTGTGAGAGTTATAAGAACTCTCTCCCATTCTTCTACGAAAATTTTCTTCACAAATTTCTAAGTCACATAGTTTCCTTCTCCAATAATCTTGCTATGTTGTGGAAAGTTGTTTGCTTCCATCTTTAGAAATATCGTTTCTTGTTACACCTACACACACAATAAACACATTACAGAAAACATTTTCCTCGGGACATTCTTGGAGCTCATTTTCATTCATAAACAAAACTTGTTTTTCTTCTTCACTTAATCCTTCATATCTATATTCTTGAGCTTTATCTTCATTTGTAGTCCTTGAAAATTCATTGATCTTAACAACATATTTGTCCTCTTGGTTATTCTCTAAGACAATGTTATGTTTTGTATTACTTTGTTGTGCATTCTCCTCATGCTTCCATAAGGTATATGGCTGCCTCAAAACCTCATCATAAGAATCCACTTGATACATGGCTTGCTTCAAAGGAATCTCTCATTCCTTGTTTACAAATCCCTTATGTTGACTTAATTCTCTCTCAATCCTATCATATTCAGCATTGGTTCTACAATTTTTATATGATCTTCATCCATATTTCTCTCTTGTAGATATTTCTTTCTTAAAACTCTATTGTTGTCTTCAAAGACAAATACTCGTCCATTTTATGTTAGCATATATTCACATTTACTCAACAAAATTTGATTTGTTAAAGGTGAATCCATTACCTCAATTTCTTCTATGAGATATCCATCTTCAACCTTAGGCTTTGCTAACCAATCTTCCAAGAATTTTTGCACTTCATTGAAATTCATGGACACTACCTCTAAGTGTTGTCTCTTGTCTTAAGTATTTGCATTATTCCTTTCTATCACAAGACTACTTCCTTTCATTCCATCTACTTTGTCTCTTTGAGACAATTCTACATCATCCTCTTTCTTTATGGAAGTTTTTAATAACTATCCATCTTCATAACCTGCATAACCTACACATACACACAAATTCTTAGTTTTAAAAACATGAAACTCGTGAGTCCCTTCAGATGCCTCTAGCATCCTTTCTTTATGTTGGACTGAACTTTCCAAGCTCTCCATGAGGTCTTCATCTCGTTCCTCTTCTTCTTCTCCAAGCATCACTCCCTGCTCTGTTTCACAAAAGTGAATTGTTGGTTCTGCTCCCAAAGACTCTTTATACTCAGTTTCTCTGAGTTTTCCTTCTATTATCCAAGCATCCAATCTATGCTTCAATATCTATCTCAACTTCCTTAAATATAATTGTACAATAGTCCATTTAACTTTCTTCTTGAAATTCCAACCATATCTTTGGTCTTCTTTAAGTCTATCTTGTAACAACTTTATCATCAGACTAAGTTGTTCCTTTAATTCAACAATCTCTCTCTCAAATTATTTATTACTTATACTTTTTCTACCAATTGCTTTGGCACTTTCTCTTATTTGGTGGTGGATTTCTTCTAAAACCTTCATATGACTGTCTCTAGTCATCTTCACCTCTTCCTTTATGAGTTTCCCCATGCTCATTGTGCACTCCGATAAGCCTCTGTAGTAACAAGTCTATTTCACCTTGCTACAATATACCTCATCAAGATTCTCATCCTGAGCATGGATTCTTGGTATCTCTAGTTTTCCTATGGAACCTTCTTGAGCTTCCTCTCCTCCTCTAGGTTTCTCCACTCCTACTCACTTTCCTTTGAGAACTTTTATTGTTCTCCTTCTTTTATCACAACATTACTAGTTGTAAGGATTCTGCCTCAATTTCCTTGTTGCTATCTATAAACATGGAAATACTTCTTAACCAGAGTTATTCCAAACTATAAAATTCATTTCCTACAAAATATTTTCCATGATCTTGTCCTCCAAACATTTCTACCTAACTCTGCTCCTTGGTTGGAATTTCCTCCAATTTGTATTCTTCAAAGTTCCAAGGTTGAACTTTTTTCCTTTACTCTAACACACAAAAGTCTTCATTTCAAAAAAAAAAAAACAAATGCATACCTTTAACCCAGATCTCTCATGATTTGTACCTTCTTTACATTGTCATTAATCTTCAACCACTTCCTTATACAATTTCTAATTTGTAGACGTTCTCTTTCTTCTGCAACTTCACCTTTCTTATCCAAAGAGCATCGTTGCACTATGATACCACTATGATGATGGAGCCTACTTACATAGATTCACAATCCTCGACTCAAGTGCCCAAATCAATGTTGGACAGGTTGATCGAACGCTTCTCAACTCGTGCTAATCATCAAAAAAATAGTGCTATGTCCCATAAGGTTGTTCGTCCATAATACATTGGGCTATGACCAAGCACTAAACAATCTACGCACAAACCTATATATTAAAAATCAATTCATGCACTAATCGGAGCCCGATATGGGACTTTTCTCTGATACTATATTATTGGAGTATCATTTTTCGGAGTCTGTACTACACCACCTTATAAATCATTCTGAAATCTCGGGCTCTGATGGAGTTGTACTACTCTGAGAAACTGGAAATCACTCTGACAGTTAGGACTCTGAGGAACAAGAACCACTCTGATGGTTTGGGCTCTGAGCAAATAAGAAACACTTTGATGGTTTGAATTTTGAGCAACCAGGAACCACTATGATGGTTCGGACTCTGAGGAACAGGAGCCACTCTGATGGTTCTAAGTCATCGATCATGTTAAGGGTTTAACATTTGTCGTTGATCAAGTTGAACCTCGCCATTGCTTCATTGTGTGCGTACATTGTCGATATTCTCGTTCGATCAATTATCACCATCGATTTCTTGAATCTTTTGATTTATTTTTATCATTCTATCTGCTCCTTTCGGAGTATCAACCTTTGATTCGATGGATTGACCTCCATTGTTTATCTCTCGAGATCAACGATCACGATTGAATCTCATTTCCTCTGCAATTCTCAACTCCGACGAAGTTTACAGACCCTTCGAATTCATCTCGATTTCCTTCCTCTTGGGTTTCTACAATCTATCTTTCTTCCATGAATTTTGTAGGAACTTCATTCCTCGATCTCCTCTTTAGGTTTGAACTTTCGCTTGCTTCTCCCCCATCTACACAAATATTTATTCATACAATAGGACTACGATTAATTATTGGTTCCACAGAGTCCTGATTACTCATTAAAGGATTATTAAATATACACTCACATCAACAAGAAATAGACACATAGCCAAAATGATTTCCTTCATCTAATCTTTGTACACAATTTCAGGAAGTACCCTTCTGCCTAATTCCAAAATCTTGGCTTCTTTCCTTTGGCCCGATTTCTCACTAATTGGCCTCTCTCTCCTTGGCCCAATTTCTCCTAATTTGCCTCCCTTTGCATGCATGTAGACTTACATTATTTGAGCATGGAAGATACATTTCCAACTCAAAAAAAAACCTCCTAAAAAAATATGTAACTTAATCCTAAGATCTCTCTAAGATCCTTGAAATTTCCTAAAGGCAAATTCGATTACATTACAAGGCATTTTTCTAAACAAAACTCATCTTATTTAAAACTTTATAGAACCTAATTTAAAACTTATAAAAATACAATAATTAAATTAAGGTAACTCACTCCCTTTAATAAATTCTAAGACCCCCTTAGGCCTTCTCAAAGTGATTGATTTGTGATGGGAAATGCTCCTACATCACTTTTGGAGCTAAAATAAGCCTTGGCCACTACAACTCTAGAGTCTACATGGTGCTTTTCAGCCTATCTATGGGATCTATAATGAGAATATAAAGATAAATAACTAAACATAATAAATTAGACAGGAGGGGAGGGGAAATTGTCCCCCGTAACTTGTGAAATTCCCTCGTTGGGGTCATTGAAGCTAATTCATGTTGTCTTCTTCGCTAGAAAGGTGACTTTCTAGTCCAGTGCTTTGATCTGGAGTTGGATGTAGTCCATCTGCATTGAAATTTTGTTATTGGCAGTCTATCTATATGTCATTGCCTTTCCCATGAGTGCCTTCACATGCCAGTGCAAATAAACAGTTCGGTAGTAATCGGTCTCTCGTGACCTTGATGACCATGTATCTGGGATCCAAGCTATCATCACATCATCAATTTCTCTATCTGAAGTCGAAATTTTCTCCAAACGGGCATCTACCTCCATTATTTCCATCTCTACATGAATTTTAGGTGGGGTATGGATGGTTAACTTCTCTGCTACCATTACTACTTCATGTTGAGCTTGAGGAAGCGACAGTATTCTCTGTTAGTTTCTACCTCTACCTATTTTCCTTCCTATGACCATATTATTGTTATGGATTCCTATTCTGAATCTATGTCAAGAAGAGGAGTCCCACAACCACACCCAAAGTCGATGAGCATGAGAATAATTGAAGCATCACATAGCCAAGTTTCATGTGTCCCCTCTTTAACAACTAGGCCACCTCCAGTAGTCTTAATGCCAAACCCCTGTGTTTCAGTACCATCAAACTTGCCATGGTTTGAATGCCCCATCATTTAGCCAATTGCCTCATATTTTTCCCTCTACTGTGAATGAATGGGTAGAGCCATTGTTCTTACCATCTGCAATAGGGATCGAGTATGACTAGCCTCAACTCTAGTCTGCATTGATGCTTCACTTGTGTGCTTCTTGTTTCTACGATGTTAAGCATAAATCTCCCACAAACTTGTTGCATAAACCACCTGTGTCATATTGAATGTTGGTGTTTTCATAATAATGTTTGGCATGAGGCAAGGTTGGGCTTTGAACTGGGTGGAGCATTGGAGCATGTGTTGTCTTGACACATGGTCTCCACTAGCCATGTGGTTGGTGCGCTGCTCTTTCTTACCACCCAAATCGGGGTTGAGAACAACAATGTTATAATTCCAAGCGAGGAAGATAATCAGGGTGATGTCAACAAAGACTGATATGTAAATGCTTTGTTTCGACATTTATATTTTGGATGTGTCATTTTATTATGGCTATTTTTAATGGCCAATTATGTTTTTTTTTTTCTCATGTTATAATGTTGGATATGAAAAGTTAACATCCATTTAACCCCACCATATTGAAAACTCATTAAATAGTACAAGCATAAGATGTGGTTTTGATATATTTTTATTGTCATGTTTATTGTTTATTATAGCAAATTTATGTTGTATTGTATTAACATATGTTTTTTTTTGTATTAGCATATGTTTATGTTAACCTTTGAATTACTAAGAATTGATTGAGATATCACAAAGTTTGTGACTATTCATATAATACAGTAGATATATTTATTTTAAATTATATTTTATTTTTAAAAAAATGATGATATTAAAAAATCAAACCTCAATTTTTTTATTGTTTGAAAAATTCAAAATTCAAATAAATATATACTTACTTTGATGGAACTTCTAAGGACAATACAACAAAATAACTTTGTGCAACATCTATGATTTATGCCCCCGGATGGGGTGCCACCTAGACAAAGTTCAAGGACACTTGGAACCGGGTAGTCAAGGGAGTTATTAACCCTGACTGCCAGCCCACAGACATTAACTTCCCCAGGGATCACACCATGAGGAGAGTTATGGTAGCGTGTCTAGCTAGATTGGTCGAGTTAATGGTCACGCGAGCAAGCCAGACCAAGTGTACCAGGACCAGGCTAGCTGTCAACACGGCTTCAATGGTGAGAAGGGTTATCAATTCAGGGATGAGCAGCAATAAACAAGCTTTCACCTTGGTGTACTCCTCCTTTCCTGCTCTTCGGCTCTCCTAAGAGTTCCAACATTGTTGTTGTCTGTGTTATTTTCTTGAGCACAAGTGTCATAAACCCTGGCTCTGATACCCTCCACTCGTCATACTCGCTCAGTCCCCATAATCTCCTTCTCAACACCTCTGCTTTCTCCTGCTCCTCCCAGCACCTTCTCTCAGCCTCCATTCTCGCATCCCTTTACCTCCATACTCTCCCCATCATTCCCAGGGGAAGGAAAAAATCCAAGACGGTTGATCATTATTACAACACCCTCTCCAATTATAATAGGCTCTCCCCCTCCCAACTGGCTCTTATCTCCCATTTTGCAAGCCCTCGGCACACCAACCAGAGGTCGCAGGAGGATCCTCAGTCAGCTCCCCTTCATCTCCATGGCGTCATCTCGGTAAAGGAGGAAGCATCCTCCTCTTGTGCACACATTCCTCTTTCCACCCCTCTTCTGCTCCATGGCCTAAGCTCAGTTAAAGAGG
>JZKD02S0428768.1:0-16876 GCA_000966675.3 Picea glauca
GTGTATTTGATTGGTAGCCATGGTTCTATTTTATCCCAAGCATGGGTATGCCCACCTTGGTGAGACATTTGTTATTTTGCAGACGACACCTCCTGGTTCCTGATCCTTGGGCTCAATTGTTCGGCACATCAGTAAAGATTGGTAACTTATTTCGACCATCAGATGCTCTTCTGACCTCACACATTAGGGGGCATCTGTTATAACCCTAAATTGCACCACACATTCTTACCTGGCATCGGGTCAATTCATATCCCTTCTTTGCCAAAACTCTGCTGAACAACCCTTTGAAAATCCTCTTGTGTCAAGGCCCACGTGCCCTAACCCATTACTGCACGCGTGTGCACACTGGCTGACTCACAACAGCCCGAGTGTACCTAACAAAGCATGAAAAAAGGAAAGTTGCCGATGGAACAAAAAGCTATGGGTCAGTTAACTGAAACTCTCGGCCATGCATGGCCGATGGTTCGTCCAAAACCCTAGCTTCTTCTAGCCTATAAAAGAAGGGGTAGGGGTACCATTTGGAGGAGGAAAAAATATAGCGAAGAAACTCTACCCATTTACATAATCCATTGTCCCAACCATTTAGCCTTTCCTCATGCCAAAGGAGATTTAACGCAAAGTAGTTGAAGGACAGAAGAAGAGGAGCCCAGGATCAGGTTCAAGGAGCGGTGGCCGGTCTCAGCTTTTTTGTAAGTTGATTCACTTTTAGTAATAAAAAKAATACTTTTCCCATCCCATTGCATGAATTGTCTATGGTTTGGTTAATTTATGCTTGATTTCTAACCCTTGAGTATAGAAGTAGCATGCATGCATAGTTGTTGTTTGTCTTGAGTGCAGGTCATCTGTGGAAGGAGCAACGCAAGCAAGTAATCGAAGAGCAACGAAGAATCTACATCGAACGCCGGTAATAAGGTTGGTGGTCCTTTTCCATGTATTTACTGTGAAAAAGGGGTTTAAATCTTGGGTTGTAGGTAAAAAAGTAGTTTCTATTCGGTCAAAATATGCATGCAAGTCTGACCCTAGTTTGCTAGTCCGTAGGGTGTTTTTCCCAACAACAAGGACTAGAGGGTAAAAGTAGCTGGAAAAATATAAAATCCAAAGAACAAAACCTTCGGATGCTTCATTGAGGGATCCCTGAGAAAGCAGTAAAAGGCTTCTGAGTAAGAAAAAGGAGGGACCCATAAAATAAATAAAACGCAAGACCTAGTTGGTGGATAGGGGGTCTCATGACGAGCTATCCTACTAGGGAGGCCAACGTCACCCTAGGAGGGGCATGGAGTCACCCTAAAAAGATGAATTTAGGGTTTTATTTGTCAATTTTATGTAAAACTAGATTTTTCATGTAAACTGGCCATGTCGGCCTTTTTTTGACCTAAAATGTAATTAAAGGTCATTTGTATTGTATAAATAAGAGATCAAACTCTCATTTTTATTCATCATTCTTTCAGTCACACAAGTAAGGTCTGAAATTCGACTTCCTTAGGGTTTATTTGCTGAAGTTAAGTAGTGCTCAACTCTTGGAGGAGGCTTATATTGGTGTTTTTTGACATTTTATTGGTGGAAAGTATTCAACTAGGGTATTTGCTAGATTATTCTTGGTGAATGTAAGTGAATTTATGCAATTCTTCTTTACTTTGAATGGTTATAGTACATTTAATTTTCATTTTACTAAGATTATGAAATTGCTAGCTTAAAACCCTAGGAGATCAAGCACATGTTATTGTCCTTGTATTAATAACTTTTCACCTAATAGATTTTTCTAGAATACATATCCTTGAAGCATGTGCTAGAGCCTTACCATTGTAGCACTCTAACATCATTTTCTTCATCAAGCCTTTATTTACTTCAATCTTGAGTTAAGGAAGAGATAAAACCATTAGGGCCTAGGGTTACCTACTTCCTAGTAGCCATTTTCCTTCTAGGTGTTAGCACTGAGATTCACCTTTAGATTGCAGGAGGATAAGCCCAGTAACCATCATAGTGTTTGGTGGATGTTGGTTTTATGAGTGGAGGTCAAATGGACAAAACTTAGTACAAGAATTATTTTAACACATAAATTTGACAAGCAATTCACAGGTAAGTGAGGGCCTCATTCACTTCAATCAGTGATTCGAGTTTAAGTATGAGAAGAAGGAAGACTTAGTGGGTGAGGTGAACAAGACTACTATGGGCATCCAGATTTCAAGCAGCTTGGTGAAGAAAAAATCAGACTCAAGAGCACTCTTGAACTCAAGTTTCAGACACTGAAATATGTCACAACAACATAATGATCAAACCTACATCACAATGCAACTACAACAACTTGACTGAACCCTCCATGCTCGATCCTTTCAGTGTAAGGGGGAATAAGATAACAAGGAAGATGACTAGGACTGGTCACAACAATACTATAATCAAACCTACATTACAATAGAACTATAACCCTCGAATGGATCCTCCATGCCTGAGTGTTTTAGCACAGTTTTTACAAAGAGATGAGAGATGCTGACTTCTATTAAAGCGAAAGTCTCAAATTTGATACATAACCAGAGAACAGTTCTGGCATCAAAATATTGCACAGTAAGGAGCTCTTCTCAACCAATTGATGAAGCTAATCAAAATATTGAACTCATCCATTTATACTCAGATCAATTCACGAATAGCATGAGTGTGATCGGGCCATTGCATTCAAGGCCTTTCATTTGCACCCTCTTTTTTCAGACTGTGCGTGCATCCTCCTGTCAAACTGTTATGATTAAAATATCTCTATGGCTAGAGTAAACCACAACAGACATGTATTATTGCAGAAATCAACTCTTTCCCATAAACATGCTATATAAACCAATGTGAAAGTGAGATAAGAAAGGGACCTACCTTGTCCAAATGTTTGATGATGTCCGCCATTGAGCACTTTGACCCAAAGCTTTATACCCGCAACAAGTTCTCAACAAACAAGCAAAGAAAGCATATAATGATAATATAAAAGGTTAGCACATTAGATGGCATAATCCATTAATATACAAAGCAAACATGCCCATGGATAACAACTCATATATTTTCAACATATAAATTGGACGACAAGAGAGTATTTCTATTAATAAATGATCAACATAAGTGAAAATATTACAGACTTACGTGTCAGCACGGTTCAGAACCGAGAAACCAAGTTCCTTCCAGTTGGGCCTCCACCACTTCTATCCTCCACCAAAGGAAAGCTCATAGAAGGAAGACAATGAGGTTCTCCATCAATAAGGGAAGATATTGGGGGCTGAACACTGTGTTCAGACTTAAAGGACAAAGGGATGCAGACTCAATATGAAGTAATAATTTCTCTAGAGTAACTTTGCTTTCAAAGTTGAATTCTCTCTCCTTTTCCATAGCTCGGAATTAACTTCTTTTTAGCATTCAAAATGAAACTGAAGGGTCGAGTCAGAATGTTTCTAGTATATGGAAGGCCAAGGATCAGAGATCTCCCTTCGTGACATGGACACCCGAAATTTAATTTTTATTTTCTGGCACAAATCCCGATGTACGCGGGCTATAGTGGAGCAGCCTACATATACGCTTGCTGTATAGGGTGCAAGATGCGTACAAGTGGAAAAAAATTATATTTTGTCTCTGGATTTATCAATCAAGGAAAGCGAGTCTGCATAGAGAAATGGAGTAAGGCCCTCTCTGCAAGATTTCTTAGGGTGAGGAAAATCTTGCTCTAACAAATGCCCCCTAATGTGTGAGGTCAGAGGAGTATCTGCGATGGCAAAAATACATTATAAACAACCCAGAAGTGGAGTGGTAGGGGACCAACTGGACTAACTCAGTTGCTCATTACATTCTGTATTGACTTTTCATACATGGCTACCAAAAATTACACTGTATATCCATGTGGAAAATATACCAAATAAGTGTTCATGGCCATGAATAGGAAAATACAAATGCGGTTACATGCCAATAGCTGTCATAGTCACGAACAAGGCTCAATAGAACCTGTCTCAAAACCAATCTAAATATGTTTGTATACCATGGAGTACAATCTGATCTTCCATGATCATTGAATTCATATGGGTACTGGTCTAATGAAAAGGAAGCAACATCTCAGGAAAGCTGCGACCACATAGTGATGTCTTCAAGTGTTTTACACAATCCGCCAAAGGTGCAAGTCTACTTTATGTGAATAAAGGATTTGAGGTTGAAAACAATGAGACATCATTTGATTACTGGTCATTGTGGTATACCATTAACAAACGTGAGACAACCTAACAATAATGAAAGTAGGTATCAAGTGTGATACCCTGTTTCCCCCAGTTTGTAAATATAACTATAAATGACCAAAAGACTATGGCAAACTTTATATGTGTGAATATTGATTTGAAGGACCTTTTTTTGAAAGGTAAACAAATGTGAACCCAATTATTTACTAAGAAAATGAACAAGTGTTGCATGACTAATGGAAGGGGGGGTGTAATCAGAAATACCATGAATGTTATACGAGGAAAGGGCGAAGGGGACAAGGAATGGTTGTGTTAACCTTCACCAAATCAATGCTTACTTGATTTAATTGCTCAAGACTAGAACTGTCCTCTGACCCAGAAATGAATTACAGTCAGGATGGTGGGTGGGAAGAACTCCTCAAGAGTTAATGAGGGATGGGGTGTGTAAGCACTTGTTGTCATAGGGGAAGACCCAGGGTTCAACGCTACAACAATGCACCAACAAAGCCCTAACTACCGGCCCTTTCAGCAACACCTACAAAGTAGATGAAGTGTCACCCGAGGTACAGGCAGGGGTGGTTGCAAGAATTAGGTGTTTGCAACCTTAGCTGGGACACAGATATGTGATTGTACTACTTAATAAAGCACTTATCACTGTTATTTCTACAATATCTAATCATTAATCACTTCACTGATTAAATAGGGCTTCACAACATTCACACTGTTATAACGTACTTAAGCACTTATCATCAATAGATAGGTCAGATCTAGCAGATCAAGCACTAGGCACCTTCATATGGATCAGATCTAATATTCTCACATATCATTAGCACTAAGCATAAGCAGATCTATCCAATCATTTCAAAGCACATAGAAAAAGAAGACATAAACACATTAAGACAAGCATAAAGCAAGACAACACAACGTTTACGTGGTTCACCCCCACCTTGGGGCTACGCCCACCAACTCTTGTTCTTTATTGTCTTCGGTAAATCAGTTACAAGAACAAAGCCTTCAAAACCCTTACTCCGCACAGGACAAAAGATCTGCGCATCTCGCTAGATCCTTGTTCCTTGCGTTACAACACTAAGTCGTCTATAGTCTCGCACAAGGACTTGCACTCAACTCTACAAGTCTTACACATAATGCATAAAGCCCTGATCACCCAGATGAAACTCTTGGAACTTAGCCTACATCACATAGATATACTATTCAACTCCTTATTACATTGCCTATCCTTCTATTTATACATACAAAATAGTCCTAAACATGGGTAAAGCCATGGGCCGACATCCCATTCCCGTTACATATTCCCCAAAACCCAAAAAGGATCCAAAAGTGGGTCGAGATCCCATGATCTCCGCTTCATCTTGTGCTCCTCCTTCGACAGGATTTTGAAGTCCCAAAATAGGCCAACATGACCAAGAAACTCCCAAAACTTGGTCAAGGGCCAATATGCCCCCAACACTCACTTGTGACTCGTCTCGAGTCACTCTGGTCTGCTTAGTTATGCCTCGAATGCCTCGAGCTTGGCTTGAGATGATTTGACTTGCTTCTTTGCTGTGGCCTCTTGTTCGGTGAAATCCTAGATCACTGCATCATTTACTAGCCCTTCTAGGTGCTGTTATGCTATGATGATGACCTGTTTGAGCTTTGCTCCTTGTCTCTCGACCTCTGTAAACACCATGCATGCCTTATATTGCACAGGTTGAAGCTGTTGAGTTATTTCCATCACTTTTCTTTGGATCATATGGATCTGTTGCTGGGCTATGCGTTGCTCTTGAGACCTCTTCATTATTTCTACAACCGACAGGGCCTTCAGCTGTGCCTGAAGTGTGTCTGCGCGCTGCTTCGCTTCCTGGAGCCGCGACTCCAGCGCCTGTAACTCTGGGTTCTCAGTGAGGTTTTCATAGGTCTAAGCATTATGGTTACTCAACTGCTTGCACTCCAAGGCAAGATATTTTAATCTATCGATTGTGCTACGTGCAATTGCTTCCCTTAGGTCTCTTACATATTGAGGGGTCTCAGGCATAGTGTAGAGCTCCAAGTATGCTATGCACTATTGGAGCTGTTGGATTACCTCTTCAAGTTGTGCCACCTGCTATGGAATTTTCTCTTCGGTATTTACTTCGACAACTGTCACAGAGTGAATTTCTCTGTTCACCATTTCATTAACTTTGATTTTCACTACGAGCAACTGTCCCTTGCTTTGCTGCAACTGTGTTTTTTCTTCATCCCATTTCTCTTGTAGAGAAAAATTTTCCTGTTCTGCAGCACTACGTTGGTTCTCAAGGTCTTTCTGTACTTGTGATAAATCCTGGGTGGCTTGTGCTATTTCTTCCTGAGCTCATCGAAAGAGAGATTCAACTGTATCAGCGATGTGGTGTAGTTGAGCTGGCTCATCACGTAGTTTTGGTGTTTCCAATGATAGAGGCGCAGTGGAAACTGCACGGCTGGACTGTAGTGTCTGTTCCACTCCTTGGACATCATCCTTAATCTGACTGAAAACCTCCTCCTTCTTAGCTTCTTGCTTCTCTGCTACCTCTAGCGAAGCATCATTCAGGGCTGCTACAATAAAGTCAAAGTAATCTGATGTGAGGGTAGTCTCAAATTTGGTCCTGGTGGCTTTCATTTTCTTTTAGGATGAGGGTTTCGGTGGGGAAACCTTCCTTTTATTTGAGGGGTCTTCCTTGTGTCTAGTCGGTGTAACCTTGCCTTTAGTCTGTTCAACTTCTGCACCATCTCCTCCTTGATCTGCTGAGATGGAAGTAGTCTTTGCAGAGGTACTGCTGACATCTTGGGAGTCTTCATTCTTCTTTGTCTTGTTGGGTCCAGGGGTATCATGCTTTGATTCGGGACTTCCAATATTAGTTATCTCTGTGGGGTCTACTGGGATGAGGAGATCTGTTGACCACTTCTTTGTGATTTCTTCCAAATCCTCCTTTGTCAACTTGTTGTATGATTGCAACTATTGTTTGTGCTCATCAGTGCGTGTTGTGATATAGATGAAATGGCGGTCCATGCTGAATTTCATCAAGGGCCTGAACCTATGGAGAGTTTTCAGGGTTATACAAGGCTCATACTAGATGGTTGTCTTCAGCTGGTTGTAATATGTGTGGAACACAACATTTGACTGCCATTTCTTATTCATGTCATTCGAGTACAACAGTGTACTGAACTTCATGGCCAGAGGTTCAAATGGCTCAATGTCCGGGAATGTCGCACCTTCCGGCATCTCCCATGAAATGAAAGCGACTAGTATGAGAAGCCATTTGAAGTGGAACTTGTATCCTTGATCTTGTGCTTCCCTACAGTTGAGTTCCAACTGGTTTACCAAGTACTGTGCCCAATTCATCTAAATTCCTTCTGCACACTTTCTTGCGAGGTCGACTACGAACCCCATGACTTGGGTGGGTCAATTCTTTCGCACCAAATTTCCCGCGATCAATTGGCAGGTGAGGCACATTGCACCGCTCTAGATAGAAGCTACCTTGTAGCCTCATGTGCCCTTCTCGACATCGCCTTAAGTGTCCTTAATCTTCTATGCAAGAGCGCGATCCATGGATTTTCCCGGATAAAAATCTTGTGGGTCAGGGCCTTGCATGCTTAGCCCTGTGATCCGATTGATCAACATCGGATCCACTATGATACGATGGTTCAACCACAAATATCCACCATGGTAGTAGGACATCAACAACTTGACGCATGCGTTCACTTCTTGATGCCTTCCGAAATGCGGGATCTTCATGACGTTGAGTAGTGTGGACTACGCGAGGTTATGGGTCCATGATTGAGGAATTATATTCGAATTATTTCCTTTTGTTATAGTCAGATACTTATGTGGGGTGAGAATGCTATAAACCTTCCTGTCTTCGAGGTTGAAGACACTAAACTTCAACGTTGTGATCTTATCCTGGTCTGCGCGCACTGTGTGTATCCCCTTCGAGAGGTATGCAGTGACCAAAGTGTACTCAAAATCTCTGGGCACACTGTCTCGATTGATTGCGCCGCTCAAAGGTGGTAGATAGGTGGGTAGTATACCCGGGATTAAATTAACATTTGTGAGATCATCCCTATGCTTAGTTCTCTTTTCATCTACTGGCCAGGATGGAATGGCTTGAGCAGTGGATGGAGAGGTCGACAGTCCTCTCGTTGAAGATGCTTGTACACCTGTAGAAACTCCTCTCTCCGACATGACTCTTTCAGTCATTAAGTTGAGGAGAACTTCCTCTACTTATTCTTCAACTGCGGTGATATCGTCGGACATACACTCTTGGGATTAAAATTATCGGGGTCACGATGATCTTAGATATGACACTAGAACAAACAGAAATAGCACAATGATCACTGTATACAATTCACTTAGTCTGCGGGCTTCAAATTCTTAGTTAGAAAAGGTGTTCTCCATGCATGGCACGACGGGATAAGTAGGAAACTAGGAAACGGTTCACTTGCAATGATTATGAGCCTACATTAAATCTTTTTTGATCCGTTATGGCATGGTCTAACGGTCTGATGATGAACCTTTATTGCCTTTCTTCCCATTCGGAGCGTCGATCGAACGATTATATTATCCCCATTGGCTATATCGCTGCTCCATGGTGAAGTGCCATGTGTCACTGTTCTGATATCCCGACGAAGCTCCAATTTTGCAAATTGTCTATCTACGAAGTTCCCTCTGGAACCTTCTGCAACTTAGCTCTCTTCTTACTTTGCTTTCTATTCTTCTTTCTAGTGAGCTTCGTCTCGGTACGTCGTTTTCCATTCTGATTCTTATCTTCCTTTAACATAGTCACTGCGCGCTGTTGAGATTCTCTCCTAGGACTTAGGGGTAACACTTCTTCTTTATCCGAGATAGGTACTTCAGTCTCATGTGAGTCTTCTAATGTTCTTGCAGCTTCGACATCTGGGTTTCTAGTGTTAAATAGCTTCGACCTATTCTCCCGTTCTTCAATCAAGTGTGCGATCCTCCTGGTCATGAAATATTTTAACTCCTGTTTCTTCTGCTCCAAAACTTCTTCTTCTTTCTTTCATCTTGCTTGATCTCTGTCAATCCAAGGTTTTCCTATTAACACGGTAAATGAGGCGCTGTCCTCAATAAATTGAATAATCTCAAAATCTTCCTCTGTCGAAGTTCCATTGACAGTCATAGGTATCTAAGTGAGCCTTCCATACAGGTTTACCAGTTTTCCTCTAAATAAACGTATTCCTCCTAATGAGGGAGTCATAACAGGCCTCCCTATAGATTCCCAAGTTCTATCGGTCATGACATTCACCTGTGTTTCCTCATCTAGAACACATTCAATGTCGAATTCTCCTATTCTTGCTTCAAGGCATTCCTTGTCTTTAAAGATCTCTGATAATCTAATATGTCGGTGGTCATTCAAGGTTTCTCTCATCTGTAGCAATATTTTATCTGATTCTTTCTGGGGTTCTACTATAGCCTCTGGAGCTGCCTTACGGTTTTCTTGATTCAGATTCATTCCTTCAAGCTTAGCAATCATTCTGGGGCAATCCAACACTTCATGGTCCATATCTTTGCAACAAGGACAACTAGGTCTTATCCCAAGGCATTCTTTAGAAAGATGTCCCGGTTTTCTACAACTGTAGCAAAGGGTTAATCCTCTCTTTATTTTAAATTATTTGTAACCTCTTCTTTAATGCACACTAGGATCATAGGAGCTAACTTGCAATAAATTCTTTCTGGGATCCTGCATCCATTCGTTAGTCCAAACATTCTTTCTATGCATAGGTATAACATATCTTTCACTATTCTTATTAGATCTACTCATATCAAACCTTATTTCATCTATTAATGCCCTAGTTTTTAAACTAGGACAAACTCTATTAAACACACATAGACCCATACTCTAGAAACAAAAATTTCCACTTGTCTTAATTTTACAGAGAACAAAGCTTCTAGATCTAAAACATTTAACTATTCTTACCTTTATCAGAGCACAGAGCTTGCAGATCTTACCTCTTTTAATCAGACGTCCTCACTTTTACCTTTCTTAGAGCACAAAGCATTCAGATCCTGCTTCTTTTCTTCAGATCCGACCTCTTTTCTTTAGCAAAAATATTTATAGATCAAGTAGAACACTTCTCACTAGGGCACAGATCTTCGTACAAGGCTTTCAGGTCAAATTTTTGCACCAAGCTTCTTCTTCCTCAGTTCCCAACAATCACAGTTTCAGGTCTTGACAATGAAACCATTTGTTGGAACAGGGGAAAACCCAGGGTTCAACACTACAACAACGCACCAACAAATCCCTAACTACCCACCCTTTTAGCAACACCTGTGAAGCAGATGAAGTCTCACCCGAGGTAGAGGCAGGGGTGGTTGCAAGACTCAGGTGTTTGCAACATTAGCTGGGACGCAGATCTGTGATTGTACTACTTAATAAAGAACTTAGCACCGTTAGTTATACAATATCTAATCATTAATCAATTCGCTGATAAAACATGGCTTCACAACATTCACACTATTATAACGTACTTAAGCACTTAGCATCAATAGATAGGTCAGATCTAGCAGATCAAACACTAAGCACCTTCATATGGATTGGATCTAATATTCTCACATATAATTAGTACTAAGCATAAGCAGATCTATCCAATCATCTCAAAGAACTTAGCAAAAGAAGACATAAACACATTAAGACAAGCATAAAGCAAGACAACACAACATTTACGTGGTTCACCCCCACCCTGGGGCTACGTCCACCAACTCTTCTTCTTTATTTTCTTCAGTCAATTGGTTACAAGCACAAAGCCATCAAAACCCTTACTCTGTACAAGACAGAAGATCTACGCAGCTCGCTAGATCCTTCTTCCTTGTGTTACAACACTAATCCCTCTATAGTCTTGCACAAGGACTTGCACTTAGCTCTGCAAGTCTTACAAAGAATGCACAAATCCTTGATCACCCATATCCAAATCTTGGCACTTAACCTACATCACATAGATATACTATTCAAATACTTCTTACATTGCCTATCCTTCTATTTATACATACAAAATAGGCCTAAACATGGGTAAACCCATGGGATGACATCCCATTCCCGTTACATATTCCCAAAAATGCAAAAAGGATCCAAAAGTGGGCCGATATCCCATGATCTCCGCTTCATCTTGTGCTCCTCCTTCGACAGGTTGTCGAAGTCCCAAAATAGGTCAACATGACCAAGAAACTCCCAAAACTTGGTCAAGGGCCAACATCACTCATCCGTAAGGCTTCCAAACTTGACTGCTGACTAGGAATTCGGGCCACACATGACCCTGCTAAAAGAGGCGAGGAGGGAAGGTGTGGTGGGGAGTGGAGGAAAAGAATGCGCCTGAAAAGAGTGCAGAGATGGGAAATTAATCTCGAGGATTCAAGGAAGAATGGAAAAATAAGTGTTTTGGACACAGGAAATGGTAGAGAAGGTTATGATACAAGCTGATAAATGAGGATAGTCCTCCTTACTTGGTATCGTGTAAACCATTGCCAGGATCCTGCGGGAAGAGGAGAGTAACTACTGTCCCTATTGTGGATGAGCGAGAATAAAAGGCTGTGTTGTAGATCATCGTGGTCTAGCTCGGGGGTGGCTAGTGGTAAATACGTTTGGAGTGATTGAGCCTACGGTTGGGTGGAAATGGGCACCCCTTCCAGTAGTTGCTTCACATTGTTTGATTCTGATAAGTCTTTTCTCGACTTTAATTGTTGAGTTAGAATGATGAATGATTTCTTGGTTTTTAAACATCTATATATATGCATGTATGAACATCTGTGTGTTAAATGGCTATTTTATGTGTATGCTTCCATCTCCTTTGAAACTCACACTTCCTACTGATAAACTGTATGCCCAACTTCACTCCAGAGGGCTTCCTGGGTGTAAGTCGTAAAATGGTCGAGATAGGAAAGATCGTGTAGATTTGAAACCATCTGTCTGAAGAGAATACTTTCCCCTGACCCCCTTTCCGTGTGAATCTCCAGACCCTAGTCCTTAACCCATTTGGGGTGAGAACTTAGGAAAATAATGATATGAAAATACCAAAAGGGAAAGGTTTTCCTTGTCCAAGGGATGGACGAACGAGATCCGTCTGAAAGGAGCCAAGGGATGTCATGGTCATTGACTATGGGAAAGAGTGTGGTATTTAACCCCTTTATCCCCTTGAATCCACGAGTTCAGAGTTCACGTATCGGGAATATTATGGGTTGGTGTGACCAAAACCACTGAAACCCGAAGTCGCGAAGTAACGTGGGCCATTGATCTATGGATCCTTCGGTACCCACCTCAACCATTGGATATGTGAGTTCGGAGTTCACGCACAGGGAGAGAACATATCCCGTTCATCGGATCTATATGCGTAGGACCATAGATGTGAGATCCATAGGAAAGTGCATGAGGTCTAACCCTTTGAAAGTGCACAGGGGAGTGGACTTTTGTGAAGTCCCAAAGTTTCGAAGTTGATCGGAACCATCCATCATCAGAAGATAGGTGGAAATAGATCCAGGAGTTCAAGAATTTAGACCTCGAAATATTTACAAGGAGTTGAGAGCCGCAACAATCCTAGACATCCGTTGAGAAGGGACATGTGGCAAGAGATCAACATTTTGCTGACTCACAACTCAAGAAGTCAGAGATAGGAGTCATGAGAATTTGCAAAGTCTGAGTTCACGATTTGAACGCACCCGTCGATCAAAGGGAGGGCATGGACCATTGATTGTCCAAGGAGATATCGGGGATTGGGAGAAGGAAGGTGAATGGCCCTCCAAATTCGTGAAACATGAAGTCTCGATTCACGAAGAGTTGATCTAAGCTGTTGGGTTGCGGGAGATTGTGGACCATTGATTTTATATCGGGAGTTTATATTTCAGGATCCCGAGGAAAGGATATGGACTAACTTCCACCTTCGCAATATGCGAAGTCCCTAAGTGCTTGAGGGTTGGGCCCCGAGTCATAATGAGGGGTCACATGGATGGAGGTTAAGGAACAGAGATATCGTTGGGCTAGGCTCTTAGTTCGAAAGTTCGAGAGTCGGGTGAGTCAAGGTTGGCTCGTATGTGAATTCCCGATGACAGAAGTCACAAAACACCTTTTTGTTAGGCTTGTGGTCATGGGTAGTGGTCAGGTGGAGGAGGCTTGCACCTGGTGCTTGTTCGCATGGGAGAAAAAAAATGAAACTTTAGAGGCTTTACACTATAGAATCTCCTTCAGAAGGGTGGGTGTGTTACAAATTGGTATCAGATCATGGTTACAACACTTGGCCTGTTTGGGCTCATGGACGAGTTGCATAAAGACCATATTAAGGGGTTTAAAGGGAGATATCCTACCTTAATCCCTCCCTAAAAAGTCTAGTTAAGCACTTGTTATAGAAAAGAATGACAACTTACTATTGTGTGTGTACGTATTTAAGTAATGTGAATTATGTGCTGGTTATGAACTAATATAGTGTTAGCTAACAACAAGTGTTTTTTTTGCACTCAAGTGGTCGATCGACTGTGGGAAACTGCAATCATATAGAATGGTGACACGCCATGAAGTGGGGGATGGATCCCACAATAGAGACAAATATTCTGACGAGAGGAGGGCGATAGAGACCCCTTCGAATCTGGTCGAGACTGTGAGGAGTCTCATGGCCGAATTATAGAGCTGCAAGGCCGACAACGAGAGATTGATAAAAGAGAAAGAGAAGCAAATGAAATTAATGCAGTTTTGCTGCAGAGTTTATCTGACATACAAAGACAACTATAACATGGACCTAACACCAGTTATGTGGACCGACGACAGAAAAAGAGGAGTCGAAGTCCACCTGAGATACAGAAACATGGCCCTTTTAGTGGACACACTGGGAGGAGTACCTTGAGAAAGGTCCAACCTGGAGACAGGGGACAAGCATTGGAAAAATCCTTTGGAAAGGAAACTGGTGACTCAGAGGGATGTTCTAGTAGTAGAATCAGTTCACATTCTCAAATAAAATAGAAGAAACGAATGCATTCCAAAAGTCATAATCTCGAAGAATTCAGGAAGGCCAAACCACCCTCTTTTGACGATGAGATTAAGAAAGGAGAGGAGGCAGAGGCCTAGTTGCTTGGACTAAAAAAGTATTTCAAAGTACATGACTTCTTTTAAAACTTGAAGGCCCGAGTAGCCACTTTCAACCTAAATGGAAAATCTTTCATTTGGTGGGAATACCTTAAGAATGTGAAAGGGATTCATGAAGAGGACCTATCTTGGGAGTGGTTTGAAATATACTTCAGGAAGAACTATTTGTCGGAAAAATATTTCGACGAGAAGACTAAAGAGATCTATGAACTCAAGCTAGGGAAACCACCATAGAGGAATATGTCAGTAGATTCCTTGAGTTGCTAAGGTATGTACCCTACATAAAAGAGGAAAAGGCAAAGGTGCAACGATTTATCAGTGGGCTACCTAGGGACTATCAGAACATAATTGAGTTTGACGAGCTAAATACCCTAGAGGACACTATCCGAAAGGAAAGATATAGTTATGAACAACTTGGGCTTCAGAGAGAACCTCACGAAGGTTGGAAGCAAAAGAATAGTTTGGGGTTCCAGAAAAAGGGGTTTAAACCCCCAAGATTTAAAAACTATAAGAAGGAATCAAGGATGAGCTTTCCTACCCAAAGTGTAAGCCAACAAATTTTCTCCTCCCAGAGCGGAAATAAACCTTTTGGATCAACCCCAGGAAATACTGATAACCCAAATAAAGAACCCTTGAAATGTTGGGGTTGTGGAGAATAACATCTACTGAGAGACTGTCCGCACAGACAACATAACAGTAGGAGAATTTACAACATCCAAGAAGCTACCACCGTCAATGACGTGGCCAAAATTATGCCATGAATTTATGCAACCGTGGATAATAAACAAGCCAAACACCAAGCTTCAGTGGTGGAGATGGAAGGTATGATCGCCAACCATCTAATATTTATTTTAATTGACCCTGGTTCAAATTTGAATTATGTGGCCCCTCAGGCTGTTGATAAGCGTAAATTACAACCACATAAACATACTAATCCATGGTTGGTACAGTTATCCACTGGCACCAAAAGAAAAATAACGGAGGTCATACCAGCTTTCCAATTCACTGTGGATGGATTGGCCACCCAAGCTAACTTTAACATACTTCCCATAGGATCATACAACCCGCTAATTGGTATGGATTGGCTAGTTGCATATAAAACTAAGCTGGATTGTTACCACAAAACCTTAGAATGTGTAAATGAAGAAGGGAGAAAGATAACCCTCCAAGGGATTTAGAATCCTGTCTCAGTGAGACGAATATCAACCCTTCAAATGAAAAATTATTGCAGAAAGGGATGTCCTCTATATGAAATACAGGTGTTGGAATCTTTTGAGGATGACAGACCAAGCCTAAAAGACCACCTGATACTAAGAGAGTATAGGGATGTGTTTCCAGAAGAGGTATCAGGTCTACCTTCGAGAAGGGACATTGAATTCTCAATAGAACTTGCGCCTAGAGTGATACTAGTATCTAGGACAACCTATAGGATGAGTGAACCCGAGCTAATTGAACTCAAACTACAACTAATGAAAATTATGGACAAAGGCTACATCTAGCCTAGTGTGTCTCCATGGGGAGCACCAGTCCTATTTGTGAAGAAGAAAGATGTTACATTCCGACCGTGCATAGATTATAGACAACTCAATAAGGTAACCATAAAGGAGAAATACCCCTTACCCATAATCGATGACTTGTTCGATCAATTGGGGGGTGCTACCATTTTCTCAAATATTGACTTGATATCTGGATACCATCAAGTCCGAATCAAGGATGAAGACATCCACAAAACTGCCTTCATGACAAGATATGGTCACTACGAATTTGTGGTAGTACCATTTGGATTAACCAATGCCCCTGCCACCTTTATGTGCTTGATGAACAATGTACTCAGCAAATTCCTAGACAAGTTTGTATTGGTTTTTATTGATGATATCTTAATCTACTCCAAGAATAGAGAGGAACATGAGGAACATCCGAGACTTGTACTTCAAGTGCTAAGAGAGAATCAACTCTATGCCAAATTTAACAAGTGTGAATTTTTCCAGAAGCAAATACATTACTTGAGCCATGTCATATCTGAAGAAGGGGTAGCAGTAGACCCTGAAACCATCAAATCCATCATGGAATGGCCTACCCCAAAGGATGTTTCGAATATTATATCCTTTATGGGTTTTGCAGGATACTATAGGATGTTTATAAAAGGGTTTTCCAATATTGGTTGTCCAATCACTTCCCTCTAGAGGAAGGGGGTTAAATTCATTTGGACATCGGAATGTGAAGAAAGGTTTCAGTCACTAAAACACCTTCTGACCCATGCGCTCATGCTGAAGATCGTCGATCTCAATAATGACTTCTTCATGTGCACAGATGCTTCCAAGAAAGGACTTAGAGGAGTCCTTATGCAAGAAGGAAGCGTAGTTTTCTATGAATCTCAAAAATTGAATGAACATGAAGTCAACTATGTGACCCATGATCTAGAGTTGGCCGCCATAGTGCATGCTTTGAAAATGTGGAGGCATTACCTCCTGGGTAGAAATTTGTGTTAGAAAAACAGGACCGCGGAGCAATAAAATAAAACAAATGCAGAAACAAAACACATAAGACACACAATACAAGAGAGACACAAATTTACGTGGTTCACCCAGTGTGGGCTAC
>JZKD02S0428768.1:16886-27800 GCA_000966675.3 Picea glauca
TATTAGGTCTTCTTACATCCGCCTTATTCTATTTTATTGAAAGGTCTTATTAATATTGACCTTTATTACATACGAATACATTGATCTACCTATGTGCGGGTTAGGACCTTAACACTAAAGCTGATCCCTTTCAAAGTCCTCTATGGTAGGCCATGCAAAAATCCAGTCAGTTGGAGTAATCTCGTGAACATAATTATGATTGGACCTGACATATTGAAAGAAATGGAAGAACGAGTGATTCAGATAAATTAAAATCTAAAAATATCTCAGAATAGATAGAAAAATTATGCCGACAGAAAGAGAACCCCCAAAGAATTCAAGACGGGAGACCACATCTATCTCAAAGTTAGGCCCAAGAAGAGTTGCATGAGGATGGGAGCTTGTGCCAATTTGGCACCTTGGTATTGTGGACCTTTTGAAGTTCTAGATAGAGTGGGACCTGTAGACTATAGGATAACACTTCCTCCCACAGTAAAAGCACATAATGTTTTCCATGTTTCATTGCTAAAGAAATATGTACATGATTCTAATCATATAATTGACTAGTCTATGATCCAGGTGGAATTGGAGGGAAAATGCCTGCTAGAACCTCAATGCATACTAGATAGGAAGGAAACCCCACTCAGGAACCGAACCATTGCACAGGTCAAGGTGCAATGGAAACACTTTGGCCCAGATGAGGCCACATGGGAAATGTAGGATGCCATGAGACAGACATACCCATTTTTGTTCACTTTTGTACATATAGGACATGTTGATAGATAGAACATTGAGGACAATGTTCCTTTAAGGGGGAGGTAATTGTGACACCCTGTTTACCCCAATTTGTAAATATAACTATAAATGGCCAAAAGACTATGACAAACTTTATATGCGTGAATATTGATTCGATGGACATTTGTTTGAAAGGTAAATGAATGTGAACCCAATTATTTACTAAGAAAATGGAAAAGTGTTGCATGACTAATGGAAGGGGGGGTGTACTTAGAAAGACCACAAATGATATATGAGGAAAGGGTGAAGGGGGCTAGGAATGGTTGCGTTAATATTCACCAAACCAGTGCTTATTGGATTTAATTTCTCAGGATGAGAACCGTCCTCTGACCCAGAAATGAATTACAGTCAGGCTGGTCAGTGGAAAGATATCCTCAAGAGTTAATGAGGGATGGGGTGTGTAAGCACTCATCTGTAAGGATTCCAGAATTGACCACTGACTGGGAATTCGGGCCACATGCGACCCTGCTGAAAGAGGTGAGGAGGGAAGGTGTGGTGGGGAGTGGGGGAAAAGAACGCACCTTCAAAGAGTACAGAGATGGGAAATGAATCTCAGGGATTCAAGGAATAATGGAAAACTAAGTGTTCTAGACACAGGAAATGGCAGAGAAGGTTATGATACAAGATGATAAAGAAGGCTAGTCCTCCTTGCTTGGTATCATGTAAACCATTGCCAGGATCTTGCGGGAAGAGGAGAGTAACCTCTATCCCTATTGTGGATGAGCGAGAAGAAAATGATGTGTTGCAGAGAATTGTGGTCTATATTGGGGGTGGCTAGTGGTAAATCCATTTGGAGTGACTGTGCCTTCGGTTGGGTGGAAACGAGTACCCCTTCCAGTAGTCGGTTCACATTGTCTGATTCTGATAAGTCTTTTCTTGAGTTTAATTGTTGAGTTAGAATGATGAATGATTTCTTGGTTTATATATATATACATACATATATATATATATATATATATATATATTCATGTATGAACATCTCTATGTGAAATGGATATGTTATGCATATGCTTCCATCTCCTTGGGAACTCACACTTCCCACTGATAAACTGTATGCTCAATTTCACTCCGGAGGGCTTCCCAGGCATAACTTGTAAAATGGTCGAGATAGGAAAGATCATGTAGATTTGAAACCATCCATCTGAAGAGAATACTTTCCCCTGACCCCCTTTCCATGTGAATCTCTAGACCCCAATCCCTAACCCATTCGGGGTGAGAACTCAGGAAAATAGTGATATGAAAATACTGAAAGGGAAAGGTTTTCCTTGTCTGAGGTATGGATGGATGAGATATATCCAGAGGGACCCAAGGGATGTCATGGCCGTTGGATATGGGAAAGAGCATGGGATTTAACCCCTCTATCCCCTCAGATCCACTAGTTCAAATTTCACGTATCGGGAAGATTATGGGTTGGTGCGACCAAAACCCCTGAAACCCAAATTTGTGAAATAACGTGGGCCATTGATATATGGATCCTTTGGGACCCACATTGACCGTTGGATGTATGAGTTTGGAGTTCTTGCATAGGGAGAGAACAAATCCCGTTCATCGGATCTATACGTGAAGGACCATAGTCGTGAGATCCAGAGGAAAGTGCATGAGGTCTAACCCTTTGAAAGTGCACAGGGGAGCGGACTTTTGTGAAGTCTCGAAGTTCAGAAGTTGATCGGAACTGTCCATCATCAGAGGACAGGTGGCAGCAGATTCTAGAGTTCGAGGATTTAGACCTCGAAAGATTTGCAAGGAGCTGAGAGCCGCAACAATCCTAGCCGTCCATCGAGAAGGGACATGTGGCGAGAGATCAACATTTCGTTGACTCACAACTCAGAAATTCAGAGATAGGAGTTGTGAGAATTCATGAATTTTGAGTTCGTGATTTGATCCCAACCATCGATCAAAGGGAGGGCATGGACCATTGATTGTCCAAGGAGATATCGGGGATTGGGAGAAGGAAGGTGAACGACCCTCCAACTTCGTGAAACGCAAAGTCCCAATTCGTGAAGAGTTGATCTAAGCCATTGGGTCACAAGAGATTGTGGACCGTTGATCTGATACTAGGAGTTCAAATTTCAGTATTCCGAGGAAAGGAGATGGACTAACTTCCATCTTTGCAATACGTGAAGTCTTGAAGCGCTTGAGGGTTGGGCCCCGAGTCATAACGAGGGGTCACATGGATGGAGGTTAAGGAAGTTAGGGAGTTGGGTGAGTCAAGGTTGGCTCGTATGTGAATACCCGACGAGAGAATTCACAAAGTGCCTTTTTGTTAGGCTTGTGGTCACGGGTAGTGGTCACATGGAGGAGGCATGCGCCTGGTGCTTGTTCAGGTGGGAGAACAAAAATGAAAATTTAGAGGCTTTACACTATAGAAGCTCCTTCATAAGGGTGGGTGTTTTACATCAAGGCACTAAGTACATTATTACAAGTGTGAATAAAGGACCTGGTGTTGAACACCTGAAGAATCCATCAACCAAGAGACATTGATGTATTCCCAACTATCAATGACAAGAGAGCCTGCCACTAATGAATGCAATCCTCAAGGTACTTGTAAGACTCTAGGTCCCATTTCCAGAATAAATGTTTTGAAGTTGATGGAAAGAGACATGCTGAAATGAGAGCATTAAGGAATCTCTCATTAGTCAGCATGAGGTACAAAGTAGGAGCTTCATGATTTGGTAGAAATATGACGAAGAACAAGTTCACAAACCAACGACCTTGTGTGTCTTTTGTGTGTGCCAAGTGCAAGTAGTACACGAAAAATACCCTCTGAATAGAATCCAATGATGAAAAAATGATGACAAAGGCGAAGAAACCACCAATAAGGCTAATGGAATCCAAGACACTTCATGAATCCCAATGTGTGAATAGATGTCTTGCCATCAAACATAAGGGAAACCACCCAGTCAATGACCAATGATGAAATGTTGACTGCTGGGTTCAAGGTTACCTACCAATGATGAAAGTAGGGCCAGGGTGCATGATAGGACTACAATATCATGTGATTCTGAGACAAAATGAGGGTATGGCTGACATGCAAAGTCAAGAGTTCCGAGGAGTGGATGACACAGGTTGATAGAATTCCTTTGAACAAGAGCATGAGACATATGGAGGACTCCAATAGCATAGACCTGATGATGAAACCATAAGATCCAGGAGGCATCGATGAAATTATCTATAGGGACTAGAAGAGTAACCAGTCGGTAGAGAAGACTCTGTAATGAGATCAGATTCCTAAGGCCATGCTAATCCAAAAATTATGATGATGAAGGGACTCAAATAATTTCATTCTCTATACAAAGGTGACACAACTGTTGCCAATATAAGATAATACTCCCTTCCCACCCGTCTTTTTGTTTTTTCATAGACAAATGAATGCTATGATAACGAGGGTCACAAGTAAGCAAAACTAGTTCCAGCAGTGGAATGTACATATGCTCAATGCAGGGAAGTGCATGCAGGAGATGGAAACTCTGGGGAATGTTCCCTCCTAGGCATAGGGTGTCAAATTGCGAAGGATATAAAAAAGGCTATGCTTGGTTGAGGATGAAAAAATGCTAAGGCAAATGGTTTATAATGCAAAGAGAGAACCAACTATAGGATCAATACTGCAAGTAAGGGCATGAGATACAATCACAACTTGATGCCAAAAAATGTCATTTTTTATGTCTTTTACTCTATTTGGTGTGAAAAAGGGGTAAAATTGTGCCAAATTGACGTCTCTTCGAAACCAATTTACGAGTGTGAAAAAGACAAGTTCACTTGACAATCTTTTCATTTTTTGATAATGAGTTGGAAAAGAGCTTAACTAAGACTCATGACCTTTCAAATCCAATTTAATCAAGTGTGAAAGGGACAAATCTCTCGACAATCTTTTCCCTTTTTAGATGAATTAGAAAAGAGCTTAAATTAAACTCGTTTGGGAGTCCATGTGGTATAAATTCGCATGTTTATGAATGAGAAATGAGGCTCAACGTAAAGTCAAGTACGAGTTGTGAGGGAATCCCGATCCGATTGAAAAAATCTCTGCATGGGCATCAAATGTAGTCAGGGATCTAAATAGGGCACCCATGTTTGGTAAGTCTCTACCACTTGAAAATGACACAACTTTATAGAAGATGGAGGGTTCTGTGTCGCAATGAATGGGTTCGTACCTAGGGCGTAAAACGTGATAGTTATAGGATAATGCGAAAATGCATAATGGAATGGATACCTATCCTATATGCTGGGTAACGAATATACTTGCCCAAAGTGACAAACAATCGACATAACACTAAAATCTGCAAGAATCCCAGGTTAAAACTACAAAAACCAACTTGATCCACTTTTGTATTAGTCCATTAGGTGCAAAAATGACTTAAAACTAGAGGAAGTGGGTAAAAATAATTTGTAAATAGTAATAAAATAAAAAATTACTATACCATTTGATTTTTTACCCAACTATTGCTAATTGGACCAAAATTCCTCCAAGATTCAAATGACGATTGCGGGAGGATCAGGCAATGAAATCACGAGCCGTCTGGATTAGGTAATTCTTGTTCTCTTCCTCTTTAAATTCAATGGTTTAAAATTTTGAATTAGGTCTTAAAGTTTTAGTTATTTAGGGTGAAAAGTGTATATTTTGGTGTACGCGGGTTGGCTTTGGTTAGGTCGCGTGTACGAAAAGGTATACGCTCCTGTGTGAACTACATGGGGCATATATTGAGCCCTACAGATGACTGTATGCAAAGGAGGCCGCGTACACGCATGCAAATGAGAAAAAAAAAGGGTTCTAACTCAAAATTCTATTTTTCTTTGACAGTATGGTTCTTGAATGGAGATAGCAAGATCATGCGGAGGTCGATGCTGCTGTAGATCAAGATCCGGGGGCCCAAATGGCCTTAAAGAGATGTGGTTTGTATAAGTTTTTGGTGCTCAAAGGAATGAGAGCCCTAGTGAGGATGTTGGAGATGTTGGTGGGTTACTGGGACCCTGATAACGAGAGCTTCAATCTCGATGGGAAACCATTGAGAATTGAAGTAGAGGACATTTACTTTTTGACTGGTCTATCATACCCGGGGGAGGTTGTGAACCTAAAATCATGGGGAGTAGGTAGCGGGATGAATATAGAGGAATATATCGACACCCAATGTGTAGCAGGGACTCCGAAGGTAGGGAGTCAAGTCCCTATTTGGGCAATAAACAACCTTAGTCTGAATATCATTGTCCTAGTCTTGACCAGGATCACAGGTTCGACCTCATTGCACCAGGCATCGAGGTTGCTCATGTTATATGTAATGCAGTGTGCGAGATCCACAGTGTATGACTGGTGTACCTCACTACTGGAGAATATGAAGAGCCAACTGACAAAGTGCAAGCAGGGGGGTAAAATAAATTTTGGGTTTGCCTCCATCTTGTGCAATTTATTTTTCGAGCGGGTTCCAGGTTTGGGAACTATTAACGCTTTGTAAATTTCCTAGAGGTTGTCAGAAAAGAAGAAATCTACGAGAGGTAACTTTATCCAACCACTTTGAAGCTGGGATCTAGCCCTACCATCTTCAGAGAGGGATCTCTCTGTATGATTTATATATGTTTCAAATTTAAAATATTAGGCTAGGTAAATAAAATATGTTGGTTTTGTTCGCTGTAGTTTTTGTTGGGTTGGCTGAGAGAGATTTACACATCCATTGGGCTATGGGGTTTGTATCATGAAATAAAATCTAAACTAGAAAACAAAGAAACTTTTCACAGGGTGAGATGATGTAATCATTGGATTCTTTTAGCAACATAAATGAGGAATAACAGAAAAGGTGAGAATGTCCATTACAAGAAAGAAGCAGTTAAGAATTTCTTTATCGTAAAATCATAAGATAAAACATTAAGATCTTTAAATTCAGAAACAGGTTATACGAAGATAAATCCTGCAACATTTGTTACTTTCAAAGATTAGATTTAGAAAACAATGTGATAACCAAGCGAGAATAACATTTAACTTAGAAAGGAAAACATCACCAGTGAATACATGCAAGAATCCTGTGAAAATGCCTCTTTGTATTAATGGAAGATCTCTTGAAAAATATTACAGTCTGATAGCTCTCAGGGCGTAAACATCAATCCTCAATACTTTGAAAAGTGAAGTATTTATAACCCAAAATTACAAACGATCTTGTCATTAAAGATCAGGACGTGGTAAATCTATTTTTAGCTTAACTAGGAAATTGTTTGATGATGTGTCAAAACTTCATGCTTTTTTTTGGGTGAACCGTTGGTGAGGCCTCTGCATGACTTAATCTAACTAGATAGCTTACTAGGCTAGGAAAACTCATAGACTACTCGATCATGTCGCAAAGCTCTTCCCATCGAAGATGAATGGGAACGCTGACTTTGAGTAACCTTAGGTAAACTTGATCCATATCTGTGTACTTGGCAAAAGTAGGCTTGGTGATGAAGATGTACCAGATCTCATGCTGTATGCTGATGTCCAACTGTAATGCATCTAGGAATTCCTTGCCTGTGATACTGCCTTGAATTCCTGAAAACTTCGAACTATCCTTAGCCACATTGGCTAGTCTCTTTTTTAATCTGGGAGTGTCATCAATTTGTCATTTATCACCTTCAAACCAGGAAGACCTTTCTTCTGTAGAGCCTCGATCTTGCTGAAAAACCTTTGTACCCCTAGGTCCATAGCCTGAACCTTTTCTTCCAACTGTAGCATTAGTCATCTCTTGTTCAAGACTCTCTTGACCTCAAGGATGGTCTCCGTTCTATCCTCAATTCTCAGCTCTTCCAGCTCCTCTCTGGTTTTAGAATTTAGGAATTTGATGATTTCATTAGCCTGTGTGGGCATCTCTCCCAGTTCTGATCTAATCTTCTCGATGGCCTATTTACTTCTCTGCACCAATTCATTTTTCTCAAACATAATCTGTATCATTGGCCATATTTCATTCATAGACTTGGTGATGTCTGTCCATACACTTTCTTTGACTTTTGCTAGTGTTTTTCCTGCCACTGTTTTCTTCCGGAGCTGTTGTAACTCTTGTTTGAGCTGATCTAACACTTGTTTTTCCTTGGAGTAGCTGGTTTGATTAGAATATTTGAGTTCCTGAAGGTTCTCAATCTCCTTTTTGAGCCTGCTAATCTTTGTCTCCTGCAGATTCATCTCTTCCATAGATTTAGCCAATTCAACCGTCTTTTCCAGAGACATCAGTGGATTTGCTGATGGAACTTCTGCTAGTGATGTTGTGCTCACTCCTGAGAGTGGAACTGCACTCAATGGAATGACTTCCATGGGTTTCAACTGTTCTTTCTCTTTCAGTAGCTTCTCCATCTCAGCTTCCATTTCCTTCAATTGTGCATTCTGCTCCATGATCAACTTAAACATCTCATCTTTTTCTCCTTCTGTCTCTACTATTTCCTTTGCATGCGAGTCTATTGTTGGTGGTAGCTTCAATTGTTTCCTCAAAGACGTTATGTCAACATTTTTCTTCTTGATCATCTCCTCGACTGCTTTCACATTCGAGGGATCATACCCGATCTTGAGGACCAGTTCCTCCAACATATTGATTCTATTATCCTTGGCAAAAGATGATATTTTCTCCAACTTCAACTGCGCCTGAACATTATTCAGAGACACTTGTAACCTGGAGGCAGTAATGGAAGCATGTGCCAATGTGGAGAAAACCATTTCTTCAGTTTGCCTATGCAGATCCATTTGATCAGCTGGATGCATGTCCTTAGTCTGGAATTCAAAAGTTTCCCTTTTGTAATCGGTGATTACCTTTGGGTTTGGTACCTATTCTTGGAGGAATGCCAAGTGCATTCTTCCCTTCTTAGTGTCGAATTCCGATAGCAGCCTGTGTTGTGCAGACAACGTCTGCTTCCAGAATTGGGCGTATGTGCTGCTGGTTAGAGTTTGATTCTTCTTCTTGATCAAATCATATTTCTCAAAGATACTCAGCTTTGGTCATGTCTTGCCTGGCTGGTTGATTGGTGGAGTATCTGTAGGATTCTTTGGTAACACTGTGGTTATAATTTGCCTGCTTCTTGTACTGAGGAGTGACCGATCAACCTCTATCATTATAGTGGATGGAATTTCCTTTTCTCCAGCCAGGTCAGGAGCCGGACTGGTTTTTGGCCTCTTGGTATGCAGTCAAAATTCTTCTAATGATACTTCAGTGACAGGTGGTGACAAATCCTGCCTAGGCCTTTTCTCCTTTGGAGCCTATGGTGTGGTTTTTTGTGATACAATGACCGGGAGGTCCTGTTTTTCTGTCTCAACCAAAGTATTTGTCTCCCATTCTGTCTGGTTTGCAAATTTTTCTACCTTAGGCCTAGATACATGAACATACAGGATATTATTGTTTTTTATCCTCATCTCAGAAACAATCCCGCATGGATCATAGTGCCGTGTGAAACTCACAAAGAATTTCATTTCCTTTAGCAGCCTGTCTGCTTCCTCCCCAACGCCTCGACTGTTGCAGATGAAAGACCCAATCTGCCCTTTGATTCTGAGCTGTTGCTTCTTATTCAAAGACACAAAATGAATATCATCCGAGTTTATCATCTGCCTTATGTATTCCAGGGAAAAAATTCTGACAGATAAGTATTTGGGTAGTTTATATGGGGCTAAATCGCACCCATAGACTCTGATCTCAGTGTGATTTTGGTACAGGTACCAATCACCAGTCTTTGTATGGTCCGAGAGATGTAGGATCCTCTGAAATTCATCATTAATTCTGGGTTCAGGTCTGCTGTTGAGAATACTCACCATTGGGTGGTAGAATTGATTGATGAACTGCTTAAAACTGAATTCCATGGAGTTCTGTCTGAGCAGGGAAGTCCACGCGGTTACTGCCCGGGGTCTGCCGTCTCCGTCCATCTTCTACATAGAAAAAGAAAATTTGTCTGCTTGGAAGAAAACAAATAGTATGCTAGTATTGAAGAATACTGGAACATGCCTTCTGTGGAAAAATTGATGAATTGCTCGTGCACGTTGTTCACCAGGAACGTGCTGAAGTTGAACTGTGTAGTGGGTTTCTCATCAGTGGAGAAAATAGACAAAAATCCCAGAATGGGTTCATCTACCCATTGATCTAAAAAATAACCAAGCAAGGCGCATAGTGACGTGATAAATTGGTTTCCTTTTGTTGAGAACATGGAGGAAGGATAAGGGGGATTTATAGTGGGGAGCTGAGTGGATTGTGGAAGAAAAAGCTAAAAAATTTGAGCTCTTTGAGGAAACGACAGCTTCTAGTATAGCTATGTGATGATCTCGAGGTTAAAAGGCGAGGCAGAGTTAGCTTGGGATATTTGCATCATTTGGTCGATGGTTTCTAGCGCGATGAGGAAAAGAATTTCCCTGGACGAGGACATAATGGCTCTTTGCTCGGGGATATAGTGGGCTTGGCACTTGAGGGTGAATTCTGGGAAGTGGTGAATCTGGGGCAAGAGATACAAGGGTAAGTTGGACTCCCAGAGTCCAATTTCATCACTCTGATCCAGGAAGACTTCTTTAAGCCATGACTATAGGTCTGCGAAGTCGAAATCACACTTTGTGTCTGCGATTAAGTAGTCTTTGTCAGCCAAAGGAATCCTATTGAGGTCGACAGGAGGCGAGAGAAATAGATTCTCCTCACCTTCTGTTCGTTTTGACTTTGGTGCCATTACTGTAACAATACCTGCAAATAAAACAACATTAGCGGTGACGACTGTAGATGGGGGCGACTGATTGTAACTGAGAGGAAAATGGGGTAATTTTCTGGTGCGATGAGTGGGTAAATGGTGAAATAATGAAGTGGTGAGGGTAGTTTTAAGTAAATGGGTATCCGTTGGGTGAGGGAGACAGGTCAGCTGGTTAACATATAAGTTATCCAGTAATAAATGGCCAACGGGTCATTTAGAATGTGAGATGGAAGGTGACAACGACTGAGGGATACGAAAGAGTGATGTGGTGGTTATTGATTGGGGGAAAAAACCATGGTGAAAGGACTTGCCACGAGTGAACGAGGGAGAAGGAATGACGGAGTTATGGGGTGTGACTCTTATGGAAAGGTGGATGATGATGTCACAAGGTGACAAGGTATGTTAGACAGTAAGAGGCGGTGGGATTCAGGACCAGTAGATTCATGCCACATATAGATAGGGGGCTCTCCAGAGTAAACTTCCATT
>JZKD02S0428768.1:27954-67442 GCA_000966675.3 Picea glauca
CCCATTAAAGGCAGAACAGACAGGGGGGGGGGGTCCGGAAATACTTGTCCACCTTAGATCTGGGCACGATCATCTGAGCCGTTGATACATGAGCGGTGCATAAATGAGAGCACGAAAGCATATACTCCCAGGGAAACTTAGGATAAGTGCATATCATGGGTTTTTCCCAAACTTTCACATGTTTATATCACCAAGGGGTTAGACAACCAACTTTTTAAGCATCCAAGACATGGTCCAACATTGATCATCGAGCTGGTTTTATTGAAATAAAGAAAACTACCCTATGTTCTAACCTAACTTCCTATGAAAATTAGCCTATATTAAACTTTTGGGCTAAGAACTTACTCTACCCTGGGGCTATCTGACCAAGATTAGGCAGTCTGGCCATATTTATTCACTAACTAACCTAGATCACTTGGCTAAGATTAAACAGTTTAGCCAAGCTTATTCACTAATTCCTATCAACATAAATTTAAAATAACTTGGCCATGCTTGAAAGGTATGGACCAAGTCACTGTTATTGCATGGGGCTCTATTGAAATTCTTTTATGCCCTCTTTTATTCTTTTTTTTTTTTTTACTTTTTACTTTTTATTTTTTCTTTCAAATTATTTGCAGAATGAAAAATCATTTGACAAACAGAAAACACTAAAGAGATAACATTTCAGTCACCAGTTGATCCTATAAATTATAGGGTGATAATAGGAACTAGAGTTGAGATTCTTTCTAGGGGACCTCGCGATCCAACCATGTCACGGTGGACTGAGGTGATGAGGTGGCAGGGGGGAGGTAGGGTTCCAACACCCTACAATGAGGACTTCTTCTATTGGTGGCAGTGACAGGTCATTGATATGGATGACTATCCCTATGAGGGGATCGATTTATGAGGAGATCCAGACATGCCACTTCCACCAGGGTCCGCCTACAGTGACATAGGTATGTCAATTTTTTTTTACATATTTCATTTTTTTGTATTTTTGTATAATTAGGACAAAAATATTTTTGGATGGTGCTTAAGTATTGACTAGACATTTGTGTGCCGTAGACGTGGGTCCACGATGGCCATTGAGTTTCCCTCAACATCGATGAAGGAACCAAGGAGATGAGGCAACAGGAGGAGAAGCCAAGGGAGTCCTACAAAATGTGCAGGGAACCCTGTCGTGTTTGACTTATAGGATACCCATGGTTCAGGTAGAGGACCTTCCTAAAGCCATGTAGTGACAAGTAGTTGGTGTACCCAGGGCATGGGTACGACTCTTTCGACGTCTTGCAAACACCGTGATTTGCTACCATGACACACATCCGACACCACATGCGTAATTGTCATGGGATATTATAATACCGGCTATATATGTGTATTGAGGGTGTTATCCCCATTTTGTACTATAAACACCTTATTTTTTGAAATATATAAAAAAGGATATTCGACTTTACTTATATTTTACAATGTGCACGTTGATTAGATGGTTTTATTTGATTTTAATTATGTGACAAATGCCAATCTAAAATGAAGTTAGAATAAGCATAAATTACATGATTATAACTCCATAGGAATCGTCGGTGTAAAGTAGGATTAGGCACGTGGTAACAACCGTTCAACTGATGTACTACCAACTTGGAATTCAGGTGAACTTATAATGAACAAATTCCATGTGAGATAGCATCGCACAAAAGTTCTATGATGAAGCTATATTCGGCTACATTATTCATGGATGGCCCTAGGCATACGCCTCGTGAAGACACTAGTAGACCCTCGAGTGAGTAAACCACCCAAGCGGCGGAAGCCAAGTTCTGTGTGTGATGATTGGCCTCGTTTGCGAATCCTAAGTAGACTGACAACTCCGTTGACATCTGTAAACCAAGTGAAAACTAGATAAGTAACCCAAAGACGAAAAAGAAAAGAGATATATACATTAAATTACATTAGTATACAGAGATTTCTGCTCGATCCTGGGGTTCAAGCATAGTATGTTTTCAAGTAGAGACCATTTCTGGGCTCGACCAACTTATTCCCTTCATAAGATTCTAACTCATAGGCTCCTTTTTTTAGAACACATTGCATGATGTAAGGACCGTGCCACATGGGTTTAAACTTGCCTGCCCCCAGTGGTTCTTTGGCTTGATCATATAAGAGGACCAAGTCACCCTCAAAATACAACCAAGGACAGACAGACTTATCGTACTGGACCTTGAAACATCTTTTGTTCGCCTCAATAGCCATAGAGGTGTCTTGACGCTGCTCATCGAGACTCTCTAGGTGTACAAGGCATCACTCGAGATCAAAAGTGTCAGGTAGGAGCGTGATTTCCAACTTAAGAGAAGGGATTTCACTTTGAATAGGTAAAATCAACTCCACACCATGTACCAACTGGAAAGGGGAAAATCTGGTGGTAGTCTTGACTGAGGTTCGGTATGCCTCGAGTGCAGGATATAACATGATGTGCCAATAGAACTTACTCTAACTGAATTTTTTTTGCAAAATGGTCTTGAGAGACTTGTTGCAACCTCTACTTGTCCATTTTCCTGGGGGTAATACAGAGAAGAATGACCATGTCTGAACCCCAACTTAGCTGCTAGTTCTTCCATCATTTCATTTTGAAAGTGATTGCCATGATCAGTGAAAATCTCACTCGGGATACCAAACCAGGGGATAATTTGATTGAATACGAAGAAGGATGCAATATTCCCATTGGATTTAACTATAGGCATGGCCTCGACCCACTTAGTAAATTAGTCAACGAGCCAAATAACCAACTTGAAATTTTTTTTGGGCTATCGCAAGACCGAATAGATGACCACCACAAGCCCCACCGTGGAAATCATTTAGAACAGACTCAGATTCTCCACGAGTTAAACAACGATGCAAGATATCATCTATTCCTCGGCGATACAAAGTGTCACTAATGATAATATATTCCTTAGCTTGGTACCTTATACTCCGTCGATTATCTTGTGAGAGATGCTAAGGGAACTTCAAGGTCTGAAGATAGAGCATGATGTCTCCATACCAGGGGTTAGACGACGAGACAAGAAAAATGTGTTTGTCTGCAAACGAATCAACATGGATAATGTCCTCATCTAATTGTGGAAAATCATATATCAACTCCGCAAAGACTAGATATTTCTTGGATTTCGCAAAAGTGAAATCGAGATCGAACTCTTGTAAAATGACAATCCATTTATTATATTTCCCCCCTAAGATACGTCGGGTAGGGACATATTGAAATGGATTGACATCAACAACCACTGTAGCCTTGCAAAGTAATATATAATGATGCAAATAATGCATTGCGTGAACGACAACCAAAGCTATATTTTCAACGTGAGTGTAATTAAGTTCAGGACCGAGTAAAGTTTGACTAAGATAGTAGATGACATGCTAATGGAGCTCATCATCCTCCTGAACTAGAACCATACCAATCGTATCCTCATATGTGATGATATAAAGTAAGTAATATATATTGTAGTCAGGAGGCTTCAACAGAGGCGCCAATACCAAATCTTTTTTCAAAGCATCAAAGGACTCCTCGGCTCGCTCATCCTAGATAAAAGGGGTGTCCTTCTTCAAAAGACACATGAAACCTTTAGTGATAGTGGCATAGTTCACTATAAACCTATGAAGAAAGTTATCTTTCCCCTGTATACCCTAAAGTTGTATAATCATGCATGGGGGAGGAAACCGAAGTATTGCCTCAACCTTAAGTGGATCTACCATGATCCTAGTCTCATAAACTAGAAAACCTAAAAGATGACCAGACTTAACCCAAAAGATGCACTTGTGAGGGTTCAACCAGATTCTATAGTAATGACATCTTTCAAAGACAATACAAAGGTGAGTAACATGATCCCCTCTCTTGTGAGAGTGAGCAACAAGATCACCAAGGTAAGCTTCAACTATATGATTTAGATCGTGAAAAGAGAAAGTCATGGCACGTTGAAAGGTTGCTCCGACATTTTTAAGGCCAAAAGGCATCTTCTGGTATGAAAAATTACCCCAAGAACAAATAAATGTCATCTTTTGTTGATCCTCGAGTTTGATTTGAATTTGATTATATCCTGAAAATCCGTTCATAAAAGAAAATACTCCGCTTTCCATGATCTCGTCGAGAATCTGATTGATGAAAAGTGTGGGGAAGTTGTCTTTCGGACAAGACTTGTTCATGTAATGGAAATCCATACATACATGGATGATTCCTTTCTTATTATCTACAGGAATAGGGTTGGATACCCATTTGGTTAAAGGAACTGGGTAGATGAAGCCAACATTAAGTAACTTCTCCACCTCTGCCTTAATTGCAGGGGCCTTTCGATAGTTGACATCTCTAAGATGTATCCGAACAAGTGTAGCATCCAAATAAGTTCTAATCTCATGTTTGACAATACGAGGGTTTATCCCTAGCATCTCTTCATAGAAACAAGAAAATACGTCTCAGAATTCCTTGAAGAGCTCGGCGTAGATCAAGATTTCTTCTAGCAGACAATCCGCACCGATGTTTACGTTTTAAAAATTATGAGGGGTATGATAGATATCGATCGTGATGGTAGAAGAAATTATCGCCATATTTCCTTCAGCATAAATTCCGTGCGTATCATGCAGAACTACGATGTGACAGACTATCTCACTCAAAGTAGATCGAAAGTCATCTTGTTTGATTCTTTCAAGATCTGGGAGAAAATAAGAGCGGTGATGCATCTCATCCCAAGGTTTTTTGGAACCATTCATGGATTCGATGATGGATTCATCAGAAGGCAAAGTCCCATCAAGGAAATCATGTGAACAAGTCAACAAAGTGGCCCACATAGCCCTAGACATGAGATCCTCCTCGTCCGTCGGTGAGGGAATAGGATTGGGATCGACAAAAGAGTCGAGAACAACTTGATATGCAATCTCTACTGCTGATAGTGGCATGGCCATTCCAGCATACTGACCTTCAAAAGACGGAGTCGGGGAAGGTAAGGTCCATAGATTACTAAAATAATAAGTGTGGAAAGGAATGGACCTTCCTGTCGAGACGAGCCTACTGGACGTGGAATAAACATGATGGATCGGTGCTGAAAAGTCAAAATTACCCATAAGGGAAGAATACATTTCGACACCAATATTCTCATTTGCCGGCTGAGAATTGTCGATCATAGGGATCGATGGTCCAAGAGATGCATTATGACTAGAGTACACAAAGGATAACTGATCGATTGTCACAATATTCCCTTCATGAGGAAAACAAAGAGTACATAATATAGACGTCATGACGACGATCATGGAATAAGTCCAATTGCGACCTAGTAACAAGTTATAATCAATAGGCGCATCAACTACCTCTACTTCTAGCTCTACAGTTTTCTCTCCTAACTATACCAGAAAGACAAGGAGAATACCGTGAGGGAGAAATGAATGACCATCGAAAGCAGTCAACATGTTTGATGACTTGGAAAGAGTTGTAGAACCGAGAGCTTTCCAACAAGCCAGGGACATCACACACGTAGCAACTCCTTCATCAATAATCTCACATTTGATGGTATAATTTGAGTACTCCACGTGGATTTGGAAATCCATATGGTAAGGAAAGTGAGGCTTAACATCCGTGACGTCAAACTTGATAACTTTTCAGCCACTGGGTTCTAGAGCTCCTAAAGCAGAGAGTAAGGCATTCCTCTATGAAGGACACGTCTGGAGTGCCTCCAAAGCTGACATTGCACAAGGGGTTTGACCTAGGTCCTCAACAATAGAGTAGTTCTGGGAAACTCTAGCATTTTGATTATGGGTAGAGCACTTAAGTACTCCTTTCTAAATACAAGGTGGTGGCTCCGGTTTCTTAATATGTAAAGTTGTCTCTCAGGGAGGAGGAGGAGATTCTAGACTAGAATTAGTTTGTTTAGAACTATAGTCTTGAGATTGAGTGGCTACATCTATTTTCGCATTGATACATAAACAATCACCATCTTGCAACTACTGGTTTTGACCTCCACCATCCTCATTTTCAGTGTTTGAGGAGCTTGAGGCTAAGTGCTGATTATGTGGGAATGGATTCGTTAGCACGGTGGGTGATTGAGATAATAGGCTCACAACTTCTGCAAGTTTGGGGCACAAGGTGATCATCTATGCAAAGCTTACAAGGAAACTTCACCTTACGTATTTCTTGTTTTCCCTCTCCAACATTATTACCTGTCTTCTCATTATTATTATTTTCCTTGGGTTTGTTACCATTTTTCTCACCCTTACAATTGTTGTGTCCTTTCTTCTTATTCCCTCCTGGTTGTTGGTTACCATTCAGGTTGGCCGACGATTGCATAGAGTGTACATCCGCCAACTGAGTGGGGTTGGAAGACATAGACGGGGCTAGTCCTCCTACAGACTGGCTTAAAGACAACTATTTCAACTAGTTTGTCACCGAGTCTGCAAACTTTACATTAGCATAACCTACAATTCCATCGGCACGAGGGCTAGGATTTTTCCTAGGGTCGTAATTAGACTGTGGTGCATCAGGAAGAAGGTGGTATAACATCCCGGGCTGAGCATATATCAAATCTAACTGCTGGGCCCTAAATATTTCTTCTTCTTCAGTGGTAACCCCTGAAGTAGCAACGTCCTTCGAGATAGGACGGTGAAAAGACTTAAGAAACCATTCTAAAAGAAAGGCTGGTGGTATAAGGGTCTTAATCAACCACTTCTGTATACACCACTTCTGGATATGGTTTGAGATATGAGTGGTGGTGTCCTGGTGTAAAGTAGACAACAGTTCTAAGCCAACATCATAACGAATGGGCAACTGGAAGTGGTTAATAAAGACCATTACCAACTGAGTAAACTTCCCATATGCCTCCTTGGGTAGTTGAATATACCATTTCACAACAACTCTGATGAGGGTGCATTGAAATAATCTCAAACGAATAGAATTGTCATTAAGGGAGTTTGATGAGCACCAAATTTGAAAGGTAGTGATGTGATCACCATGATCCTCTCCATTCTTACCCTTGAACTTCACGATGTCTGAAGGAATTTTTGTGGGGACCGGGGGCCATGTAGGATCATGACTCATAGGTAGCCAAATATGGCAGATTAAGCGTGGCCAGAAAATGGAGGTGGGGTTGCGACATCTGGCCCCAACCTCCCGGGAAAGATTGTGCTTGTGGATTTGGAGGCCATCCAGGGTTTTGGTAAACACCATGGCCCTGTCTGGAATTATAAGGCCCTCCTTTGGGCTGATTCATATAAGGTTGGTTGGGAATCATTCCAACATGAATTTTCTGTTGAGGGTTGTAGAAATTGCCCCTAGTCGGATTGGATCCAGGTTGGGGGTTTCCCAAAGCATGAAACTGACCTCCTCTGGGTTAGAAACCGGAGGATAGAGGAGGATTTATCATGCCAAATGTATTGGTTGGAATCTATGGTGAGGAGGTGGGGTTGTAGGAGGAAACGTGAGCCAAATCTTATCCACCAGGTTGACTATTCCACCCAGAAGTAGGAGGATTGGACCCAGGGTTAAAAGTAGGGATACCCCCCATATTAGGAGTCATTTTAGGGATTTGAGATCCACCAAATGAAAAAGGAGTGTAGGGAGGTGTACTTCCCCCAAGATCAATGCTAGCATTAGGGCCAGCAGCTGGGATGAAGTTCGAAAACTGTGAAGTGAAGTTAGGCATACCATAAGAAAATGGACTAGAATTCATAGGGATGGACTGAAAATTGTAGCCCAGTGAGTGGCCAAGAGACCCAAAGGGGTTCGAGGCAGTATCTTGAGAATTAACTATAGGCAGGTCCATAGTAATGATAGGTGCCTCTGACACTATGACCATAGAGGTTGCAGGAGTCGAAGGGGTTCCCTTAACTATAGTGGGTATGGGAGTCAAAGGGCTCCCAAAATTCTAAAGACTAGGTTCAATACTCATCCTTGTAGAATCACAAGTCTGAACAATGGACATGTGTGTACCACATATAATAACTCTATGCCTTTTAGAAGGCATGGACATGAAATCCAGTGGTAACTGTAACAAGTGATGGGACCGACGGGGAGGCTAGTCCGACTCCACGATGACTTAAGACTCTAAAGATTAAAAAAATATCCTAAGGACAACTAGTAAGCAAAGATCACACCCAAAGTCAAATGGACAATATGCATGCAAACAGGGTAAAGTGGATAAGTGGCCTCCCTCCCTAAAGAAGGTATGTCTCGCCCAAGAGGGGCCTGAGACTCCCTGTTAAAGATTAGAGGTAACATAATCAGTTATAAGGGCCCTTGTGGGATTAACAACTAATCGGTTGGATCCACCCAGAGAGGTAATCCTCCATAAAGGTTATGTGTTGTTTGACCCTTATCTGACCTAGGGTACCTACAAAATAACGCCTACAAGTAACCTATGAGACACCTAAGTCAAGAAACTAATAAACCATTGTATAATTGATGCACAAGTGATAATTCGTAAGTCAGGTCCACCGTATGGGCAGGGTATCAATGCCCGAAACCTTGAAATCACCGCCTCTCATGGAGGTAAAGGCACTAACAAGATCCCCATATATGAATAGATCCCCATAAATATCTCTGACGCTAGGAAGGTATTGGGGGGATATCACTTCAACCAACTTCGTGTGAGTGGAGCCTCCTGATCTTACCAATTATACAATGGATTTCTCCACTCCCTGACTCAGAAACATATTTTTTATTTAATTTCCTTGGAGAAGTTTACTCACAAAATCCTATTCCAAGGCACTAAATCCTAGGCTAGTTTGTGCACCCTAGAAAATAAAATCGTTACTAATAAATTTTAAATTATAGCGTTGATTTTATGGTCATGATTACTCAAAAAGGTATGGTAATGAAACTCATGGTGTTTTGACTCTGCAAGAAAAGTAAATATGAAAGTAATGCAAAGTCCTAACTTTAACTTTTGATGAATGATATGCTCCTAAAAAATGATGCAATTTTCAAATTCAAATCTGCAGTTCAGAAGTAAAGATGCAATCTTTCACTATATGCATTAAGCTAATGATAGAGATTCAAAGACAAAAGTGCCAAGCAATGAAAAATGCCTATATTTGTTTTTGTATTTTCAATATATAGAAACTGAAAATGCATGGACTGAAAAGTAACTTGATATATAGCCCTACTACGTATAAAAAAGAGACAACTCAAGAAGGATATCAAGAAACGAAACACCCAACCCAATGTACAAGGACAATAAAAATGAAAATATGAAGAGAAATACTTCGCCCATAAATTCAACCAAAAGAGGGTTTCCTATCATCCCACATGCACTCAACAAGCATTACCGAGACCTAAGAAGGCTCACAAAGCATCAAATCCCACCCAACAAACACCAGACCAAGAAAACAGGCAAGGAAAAGAGGTGTACGTGACTATTTGGGTAAATAGAGCGTATATACACAACTTGTAGTGATACAACATGCGTGTATACGTGACTGTCAAGGAAAAATGCATGTATATGATTTAAAACAAGGCCAGGTAAGGGAGGAAGGCTGAAAACTCAGAACCAGAGTGAACAAGATCTATTAATCAATGTTATGACAAGAACCACAATAGAAATGAGAGAAATCTAAAGAGAAAAGTACTTCAAACCCTAAGAAATAAGATTCATCCCTAGTATGGTCACCAATTCTGTTACAAGGAAAATATCTCTATGGATAGGGTAAACCAAAATAGATAAGTATGACTGCAAAAATCAACTCTTTCCCATAAACATGCTATATAAACCAATGTGCAAGCGATATAAGAAAGGGACCTACCTCGTCCAGATGTTTGATGATGTCCACCGTTGAGCACTTTGACCCAAAGCTTTATACTTGCAACAAGTTCTCAACAAACAAGCGAAGCGAGCATATAGTGATGATATAAAAGGTTAGCACATTAGATAGCATAATCCATTAATATACAAAACAAACATGCCCATGGATAACAACTCATATATTTTCAAGATATCAATTGGATGGGAAGAGAGTATTTCTATTAATAAATGATCAACATAAGTGAAAATATTACAGACTTCCGTGTCGGCACGGTTCGGAACCGAGAAACGAAGTTCCTTCCAGCTGGGCCTCCACCACTTGAATCCTCAACCAAAGGAAATATCATAGAAGGGAGACAATGAGGTTCTCCATCAATAAGGGGAGATCTTCGGGACTGAAAACTATGTTCAGACTTAAAGGACAAAGGGCTGCAGACTCAATATGAAGTAATAATTTCTCCAGAGTAACTTTGCTCTCAAAGTTGAATTCTCTCTCCTTTTCCATAGCCCGGAATTTGCTTTTTCATAGCATTCAAAATACAACTAAAGGGCCGTTTCGAAACATTTCTAGTATATGGAAGGCCAAGTATTAGAGATATGATGTCATGACATGCAAACCCGACATTTAATTTTGTTTTTCTAGCACAAATTTTGATGTACGTGGGCTGTAGTGGAGCAGCCTGCGTATACGCTTGCTATATAGGGTGCAAGATGCATACAAGTGGAAACAATTTATATTTTGTCTTTGGATTTATCAATCAAGGAAAGTGAGTCTGCATAGGGAAATGAAGTAAGGCCCTCTTTGCAAGATTTCTTAGGGTGAGGAAAATCTTTCTCTAACACAAACGCAAATCCTTGACCAAGTTTTGAGGAAATGCTGGTAATGTTTGACCATTTTTGGGACTTCGATAGGCTGGTCGAAGATGGAGCACCCAGGCGAAGCAGATATCGCGGGATCTCGCCATTTTTGCGGGATTTTTGGGTTTTAGGGTTTATGTAACAGGTATGGGATGTCGGCCCATGGGTCTTACCTATGTTTAGGCCCCTTTTGTAATGTATAAATAAGTAGCTAGGCATTGTAAGAAGTATTTCTGGTTAGCTATGTGAAAATCCTAAGTGGTGTTTGGCTTAGTGCATGGATGTGTTAGGGCTTGCAGAGCTAAGTGCAAGTGTTTTGTAAGTTCTTTGTGCACAAAATGGGTAAAGGCTCTGTGCTTGGACCTAACTTGGGGAAGGAGGATCTGGTGAGGTGCACGTAGATATCCTGTCCTTTGCAGAGTTGGCTTTGTGGCTCTGTGCATGTAAGAATATTGAAGGAGACTAATAAATAAGAGAAGAAGAGTTGGTGGACGTAGCCCCACAGTGGAGTGAACCATGTATATCCTGTTTTGATGTGCTTCGTGCCATGTTGTTTATGTGTTTAATTGCTTAGTCCATTGATGCTCAGTGCTCTATATATGAATTAATGCTAGATATACTCTAATGCTCTGTGCTAATGGTTAGATATGCTTAGATCTTGAGTAATACTGCACTGTTTTGTAACAAGGGTTTAACCTATGATGTGAATAAGGGTTAGAAGACTAATGAATGTTAATTGCTAAGTGCTCTGTTAAGTATTGTGATCACAGATCTGTGTCCTAACTAGGTTGTAGACACTTGAGTCCTGCAACCCCCTTGCCTCTACCTCAGGTGAGACTTCATCTGCTTCACAGGTGTTGCTGAAAGGGCCGGTAGTTAGGGTTTTGTTGGTGCATTATTGAAGCATTGAACCCTGGGTTTGCCTTTGTGCCAAAAAATGGTTCCATTGTTGGGATCTGAAAATGTGATTGCTGGGAACTGAAGAAAATATAAAGCTCTGTGCGTAGATCTGTTGCTATAGTGCGCAATATTCTACTTGACTTGTGAAGCTCTATGCTAAGAGAAGGAAGCCCAATCTAAAGAAAGAGGTAAGATCTTAAATATTTGTGCTCTGATAAAGGTAAGATAAGTGAAATTTTTTTCTTCGAAAGTATGGATCTAGGTATGTTTGATAGATCTTGTCCTAGTCTCAAAATTAGGGAACAACTAGAAGAAATAAGATTTGATATGAATATATTTGATAGAAATAGTGAAAGATATGTTATTCCTATGCATAGAAAGAATTTTTGGACTGACAAGTGGAAGCAGGATCCTAGAAAGAATTTTTTGCAGGTCCATCACTGTGATCCCAGTGTGCAGTACAGAAAAGGTTGGGGATCGTTTAAGATAAAGAGGGGATTGACACTTTGTTATAGTTGCAGAAGACTAGGACATCTTGCTAAGGAATGCCCTGGTACATGTCCTATTTGTCTTTGTTGTAAAGCTATTGATCATGAGGTTTTGGATTTCCCTAGAATGATTGCTAAAGATGAGAAGATGAACTTGAGACAAGCAAACCATGAAGAAGGTCAAGAAACTAAGGATATGTTAGAGAATAAGACAGAATCAAAGACTATGTTATTAAAGCTGAAAAAAACATTGAATGATCACAGAGTCATCAGTTTACCAGAGATCTTAAAAGAAAAACAATGCATAGAAACAAGAATATGAGACTTCGACATAGAATGTGTCTTGGATGAAGAAACACAGGTGAACATTATGCTAGAAAACACTTGGGAAATTTTGGGAAAGCCTTCTATGATTCCTTCATTAGGAGGGATAGGTGTGTTTAAAGGAAAGATGATAACCCTATGTGGAAGAATTACTCATGTACCTATGATTTCTCATGGAGCATCGACTGAAGAAGACTTTGAGGTCATTGAGTTTGTTGAGAACAATGCTCCTTTTTCACTTTTTTTAGGAAAGACTTGGATTGAGAAAGATACGATCCATAGGAAAGCAGAGGAAGAAGCCACATAACAAAAAAAGAAAGAATTAAGGGACTTCATTGCTGAGAAAATAGAACGACTAGTACAAGAACAAGAGGACAAGTCGAAGAAACCGAGGGACAGAGACTTAGCTGTCGAAGTTGAAAGAACACAAGAAGGCTTAAAGAACCTATCCATGTAGGAGAGAAGAGAACCTACCCCAGAAGTAGTAAGAGAAGAGATATTGCATGCAAAATTTTTGAGAGGACAAAAACAATGAAAAGTTACTATGCTAAGAGAAAATAAGAATACGAATGGAAAGAGGAGCCCAGACACTCAGATCACAGGGAATAAGGCCAGAAATCTCAGTAAAAAAAAAGAAAATTTATAAAGACTGCAGGAGGTTCCAGTGAAGACTTCGCAGGAAGCAAGCTTGCAGAAATTGAACACCGTCGGGATAGCAGAACAACACAGAATGACACTTCACCATGACGAATCTATATGACCATTGGAGGCATCCTGACCGTTAGAATGATGCTTTAGAATGACTAGAAATTCAGTTATTTCCAGAAAGATCTCCATGAGACTGTTGAGACCATGCCATAATGGATGGAATCATATTAATTAAGGCATTTCAAACTGTTGGAGGAATCCGTTACGATGTTGTTTATTTAATCCGTTGAATGCCTCACCGGGGACACTTTTGAAAATTGTGATTATCTGAGCTAAAAAGATAACTTATTTCTATCGCACTTTGCATTTGAGACCTCACTAACCATTTTTATTACCTTGAGTGTCTGTTCACCTACCTGAGTGATTTGATTACGAGAGTGTATGTCAAGCGAACACAGTGCAATAGATAAGTCTATGGAGGAGATCCTGATAGACCTTATGGTTGAGAAGGTCATGTCCGCAGGAGTATAGGTGTTACACATCAAAATCACTCACTTCAATGATGTCCTATTGTCATCATTTCAAGTGTCGCAAGTGACACTTCTTAGCCATAAGTGTCATAAGTGTCGCATACATCATACAATCATCTTTCCTATGTTGTATCTCGAAGGATGTCACAAGGACACTTGAGACACCCTCAAAGACTTCTTTAAGAAGGAGAAATCATCTGATGAAGAGTACAAAGAATTTGTCATGAAGAAAATTACTTAAAAAACAATTTTGAAGGCCAATGCTCCCCTACCCACTATCAGGGAGTGCCAACGCTCCCTACCCCTCTTTGGGGGAGTGTTGCAACACTCTGTGTGCCCTTTTAGGGGAGCGATGGGATGTTTGGGGGAATCTTGGACTATTGAGGAAAATAAAGGATAAATCCCCCTCATCTCTGGAGTTAGTTGGATTCGAATCCGAGGTCAAGGCTAGATCTTAGGGAGGATCCACAACTGATGGAGAAATATCCTCAACCTATCCGAAGAATATCTAAGGTGGTTGGGCCTCTCCAAGCCTATATAAGGAGGCCTTCTCATGGTGAAAAACATATGGAAGTTTAGAGACATCAAACTTATGATCTCATAAGGAAGATAATCAATGAGTTATAGTCATTCTGATCGTGGAAATTTTGAGAAAGGGTCTGGACAAAGAGAGCTTGGTGAAGCTACTGCATCTACATCATGGTTGTAATAACTTTGATTTGTTTTCATTAATATATATATGTGCTTGGCCTGTTTCCTTTAATTTTGTGTATGTTTCATGAACTTTTTTCTTTTGATATATCTACTATGAATCTAATCATGGTAGAGTAGGAAGTATGTTTCATTGTTGCTGCTCATTGTATTACAAAACCTTTTTAAGAACTTGGAGATCAAGATCAACCTAGATCGAGCAAGGAAAAATGTCGGTAAAGGTATTTACCTTTATTTATTCTTCTTCCTTGAATAGTTTAGTTTCATGAAAAGGAATGTTAGTGTCCACATTAACACCTTTTTGTGTTGGTTATAGAGGTCTAGTATCCAAGAGGAAATCCACTTGTCCGCAGGGGGATTTTCCTGTAATAGAAATTGGTGACTCCACTGGGGAAGGAACACCTATTTGTATTTCCTTGGTTTGTCCCTACCCTTTTACCATTTTTCATATCACTTTTACTGGTTTTTCATCATCCATTTTCCTTCTCCTACCTTCACTAGCAATTTCACCAATTTTTGTGCATTTTGGGTGAGTTTTTCTTCTTTTTTTTGACTATGTTTTGAATTTATGGGTGGCTCAATGCCCCACCATAGGCCATACCAGAGAACCGACACTCCCCTACAATGTCTTAGGGAGCATTGGAACACTCTGTGCACCCTTTTGGGGGAGCACTAATCTCTTTTTTGAGAGTTTTTTCCTTCTTCTGCTCAGTCTTTTGCAACCTTTTTTATAGAGATATTTACCTAGAGTCTGTGGTTGGTTTGTGAAGTTGTTTGAATTGGTTTTTTATGATTATCACTCCCTATTGTATTTCTTGGAGCTTGAAACATTTTTCAGAAATGTGAAATTGCCTTTTCTAGCTGTTTTTTTGATAGGACAATTTTGAGTGATTTCTCTTTCTCCCTATCATTTCTTGGATTCTTCTATGCATTTTATTGTATTACTTGAATGATTGATTGGTTGTAGAATCCTTGATGATGTTATTGTTTGTTAGAACAAGTCTCTACTTGTTTTCTTTCATACCTCTCTGCCTTGAGTGCATGCTTTGTTTGTAGCCCTTTTGTTTCGTGTCTTTTGCATCTACATAGGACTCTTTGTCCTGATTGAAAGTAGTGGAGAATTGAAGGTTTTGTATTTACTTTCTGTACACATCATAATAAAAAAAATAATATAAATGCATTCTTTCTTTTGGGTAGTGAAACTATCTTGCATTTGAAGTAGCATAATTGCATGTTTTTTGGCATTTTAGGACATTGTGCATCTGGAATGATAAACGTTTTATCCTTCTCGTAATATAGATTTCATCGAAGTGAAATGTTTGCATTCTCATTTATTTTCATTGTTTAGAGTTGGTCAAAACATCATTTAGTCCACACCATTTTCCTCTTGAGTAAGCAACAACCTTAAAATCAAGTGCTAAACTAAAATTTATCAGACGTTTTTTCTGTTAGCAAACCCACATTAGCTTAAGGTGTAGGGATTTGGAATAGGTTGAAAGGATAACTTTCCAAAGCTGTCAAACAAACTTAGCATCTTGTGATAGGGAGAGAAAATTTAATTTTTGTATCAGCTTACTACGATCCCCTTCTCACACAGGGGTTACGAACGAGGTCACATTCGAGAGATTTACATAGATTATCCCTATGTGGTTCAACCATTTGTAGTAGTCAGATCATATATTGGGGGTTCTTATTGAGGTTCAACTATCTTCAATTGGTATCGGTGCTTCGTGAAATCCGAATCCATTCGGGGTCCTCTAGAGTTCTACCGACCCACTTGTCCTCAGTTCTCTTGAAGGATTTCAGACTTGTTATCCTTCCCATACGTTCAGACTAGACTGTCGAATGTACCCGCCCAAGGGATGACTGGGAGTTGGTGACATTAGTAGCCATAATATTCAGGGTCTTACATAAGGTGATAGTGAAAGGAAGTCTCACTGTACCTGGAATAGACGTTGGTCAAACTCACTCGGGCTCCTTGGAGGGTAAATCCACATTTACTGCATGAAAACTTGCACCAAGGTGTAAGTTCGTTAAGCAAGTTGCCAATGTAACTGCTCCACCCGCTCTATCTCAACCCCGTATTACTTTGTTCCCGTGACGTTGGATTTCATCACCAACTAGTGTGCTCATTGTGAGAAGGTTTTATTTGCTTGCTTGCTTACTAGATTTTTAGCGTGTGTTGTTTGTTCTCCCTAGTAGAATCCAGGTTGGATCTTTATTTTTATGGTGTCAGTTCCTAGAACGACCAATGAAGGAACCGCTTTGCCATGTGAACCCTTTGTTTTTCATTCTTACGGAAACGTTGGTCCTCCTTACATTGCTACTTTTAGCCTTCCAGGTCTCACAATTGGGTTATCGGTATGGTTTTTTTCCACTCCGGTAATCTCGAATGCATGTGCTTCAGATGTAAGCACACCACCCACACATCAACCTCATGTCGACCTTTCTCCTTCTTCACCCATCAAGTTTCCTTCCATTTATCCTTCTTCACCTAGTGAAATTTCTAAAGCAAATATCTAGGTTGATAAGAAGAAGAAGAAACAAAAAGAGAAGAAGAAGAAGAATCAGAAAGGGACCAAGCCTCCAAATACATCAAATGTTGGATCCAAGCAAAAAAATATTGTTAATCATACTGGGAGTGTTGGTGAGGTCAATAAGAATACAACGAAGAATCAATAACCCAAATTCCCTTACAGTCTTTGTAAGGGTGACCACTTTCTGAGGTATTGCTCTGGTATTACCAAGGTCTTAGATGTATGGTCCTCCAAATCATCGGCCCCTGTTGGTCATGCTTGTGATGCTCCGTCAACTCATGATGTTAAGGTTGGTAGGAGAAAGACAACTGTCAAGTTTCCTTGTATGTGGGGAAGTTGACGACTCGATTGCAAGAATCTCCCTCGACTGCACGTCGATCCAGTCAATCTGGGCCATCCTGAACCATGATGGAGAAGAGAAGAAAGCACCGCAACGAACTGACGAATGCGAATGTCATCCATCGGTATTGACCGACTACATCTCGCCTCTAGCTAGAATGGTTAGTCATGACAACGTCCTGAGAGATTTTGAATAGACACTCATCACTGTGTACCTCCCGAAGGGGATACACGTAGTAGGACCGCAGCTAGGACTGATCCCTGATATTAAGATCAACGAATTTAACTTGTGAGACATAAAGAATTATGTGATGCTCGCACCACATAGGTACTTGAAAAAGATGATGGGGAAGAAGTCAAAGATAGTCCCCAAGCCATGGATCGAGGAGATTGCAAGGTCCACCATCCTTAATGTTATGAATATACCCAACTTAGAAAGACATAAGGAGGTTAATACATGCGTTAAACTCCTCCTGTCGTGATACCATGGAGGTTATCTCTGGTTGGATAGACATGTGATTGTGGATTCGATGCTGATCCAAAGGATCACTAGATTAAGCGTGCAGGGACCAGACCCTCACCAGTTCTATCCAGGGAAGGCTGCAGATCACACCCTGGCACAACATATAAAGGAAACCTATGGCGATGTGGGGAAGGGGAAGAAAGGCTACAAGGTATCCTCCATCCAATATGTCATAGTGCACCTAGCTTGTCAGTTGATTGCTGGTAAGCTCATAAGGAAGAACAAACTAACGCAAGTCACGGGGTTTTTCGTCTACCTCACATGGAAGTGTGTTGAAGGGATACATATGAACTGGGCGAGCTACCTCGTCAACGAGTTGGAGAAGGACTACCGTGAAGCGTAAGACTAAGGTTATGAGTTCCACTTCAGCTGGTTACTCATTCTCATAGAATTTGTCACTTGGGATATGCCAGAGGGAGCGACGTTCCCTGAAGTCGAACCATTCGAACCACTGGCCGCAAGGTTCACCACCTTGTGGTATTCAAGCAATATGGTGAAGCAATGGCATTTGAATTATGTTTTCCACACCTACTACCTACAACTCACATGGGCCATTGAATCCTTCCCCTGTATGATGCAGAATACACTCCATCGGTTTAGGCCTCTCGTGAATTTCCGTGCAGACGAACACTTCATATATATTACTGTGCGTGGGGATGAAAGCAAGGAGGAGCTACAATCGTACTATAAATTAACTGATGAAGACATGGAGGAGATAACCAAGGAATGGCCTGTAGAATTCCTTTTACCAGTTGAGAAGACAAAGCTCTCCGAACCCGATGATCCTGATTTTATGAGCAGAATGAAATGAATACATATTATTAATAGGTGCTTAACACAAAATAACAGAGATACAGTAAAATTGGTTTTCTATTCAATAACAAAATAAGCTAAAACTACAAAAATGTAGTGGAAACAAGCTTGCTGGAATGGTGACAGCTTATCTCTGAGAAGAGATGTGACGACAACGCACATTCACAAGAAGAAGGTTACAATGAGGCTCTGAAGGCCTTTTTACAATAAGTAAGAATGCCCAAAACCCTAGACATCCAAAAACCTAACCCTAGGAGATGAAGTTCCAAAAGTCACGTGGGCCCCATTTGGGTAAGTTAGTACATCAAATTCTCGGGGTCATAACTTTGGGGAGCTCGATCCTGAAAAACCTTTATTTAGGCTCTCAAAATGGCCCCGGCAGTTAAAACTGGTAAAAATAGTAAATTGCCAAAATTGTCAGAAAACGGTTTTGAGCCAGTTGGAAAAGGTCGGTGGCCACCAATATCCATCTGGATCAATCCTCCCTCATTAGGAAGAAATGGTCTCCATTTCGTTGAGTTCCCCCATCAGATGAGGAAATTTCTGCTGAATTTGGCCCCGGGTGAGCCACTTTCCTTGGTGCAGGAGTTGCTCTGCTTTGACGACTCGATAAAGCTGGATCCTTTGTTTTCGAGTGCCCTTGATATGTCTGTCCACAATATGATCATTGGATGCCTGTTGTATGCAGTTGGGGTTGAGATCTGTTGGTGTCAGCTATTCTTCTACTTCTGAGGTGTCTAATAATGGTGGGAAATAAGGGAAAAGGAGATCCACGTTAAACACTGGGTGCAGGCCAAGAAAAGGAGGAATGTTGAGCTCAAAAGAATTATCCCCCATGGCCTTGGTGATAGTGTACGACCCATAACGGAGTGGGATAAGCTTCAGATGGGGTCCTGTAAGGTGTTCTTTCTGCAAGTGCAACCAAACTTTGTCGCCCACCTGAAACTTATGTGGCACTCAATGTTGATCATGGGGCTATTTGTACTTGTCATTGGACTTCTGTAGGATATCTTGAACCTGTTGGCGGATGTGCTAGATCCACTCAATGAACCAGGTGGATTTGTCATGTTTAATTGGAGCAGAAGATGAGTCATTCAAGGTGACCGTAAGGGGATGTGCAACATCTATGGGACCCAATGGTTGGAAACCCAAGCCCACTTGAAAGGGGCTGTGGCCAGTTGAGCTATGCAGGCCTCGGTTGTATCTATGATGGACATAGGGAAGGCTCTCATCCCATGTGCGAGGGTGCTTTGAATTATACATGCGAAGGATATTCACAATCATTCGATTTACAACCTCGGTTTGGCCATATGTCTGGGGGTGGAAGTCCAGGGATTTGGTGAGCTTGGTGTCCAACAGTGACCAAAGGATCGACCAAAATGTGATGAGAAATTGACTATACTGATCTGAGAAAATGGTTTGTGGGATTCCAAAATGTACCCAGACTCGTTCAAAGAAGAGCTTGGCAAAGGCCTCTGCTGTGATTCTCTTCTTCCAGGCAACAAGAATCACCATCTTAGAAAAGCGATCAACAACCAAAAAAAAACAGTCATTTCCCCACTTGGTGGATGGGAGGCCCAACATGTAGTCCATTGAGATGGATTCCCATGGCCTGTCAGGAGTAGGAAGAGGGGTGTACAAGCCCTATTTCTTAGTGGCCAGTTTGGAAATAGCACAGGTAATGCAAGACCTGATATACTTGCTGACCTCCTATCGAAGTTTCGACTAGTAGAAATGTTTTTGTAGCATCGCCACTATCTTTTCGATGCCGAATTGTCCCACCACCCGACTGTAGTGGGCTTCTCAGATCAACTTCGCTCGCTCACTTGATGGAACACAAATATGGCCCAGACGACACAACAACCCATCCTGAAGATGGAAATTATTGACAACTACATTTTCACCCATCATTTGGTAGGTGGTGGCGAAGTCAGGGTTTGTCTCATAGAGTTGGGGCCATCCAAATGTCTCATGGCTGCAAGAGTCTAGCACCATGGTGAGTGCTGCGAATGGAGGTCTGCTGAGGCAATCAATGACACTATTGGTGCTTCCTATTTTATACTTGATGTTGAGGTCGAATTGCTACAAGTATGTGGACAAATTTTGATGGTGGTCATTCTGTAATTTTCCCCATGTCTGCATGAACTGCAGTGGCTTATGATCAGTGTGGATGACTGTCTCATTCCCAAGAATGTAATGTCTCCACTGGCGGAATGCTTGCATAATGGAGTACATTTCTTTGTCATAAGTAGGGTACTTATGGACAATATATGACAGTGTATCACTATGATAGGCCATGGGGTGGCCGTGCTGAGTGAGAACAATGCCCACAACATAGCCTAAAGCATCTGTCTCGATCTCAAAGGGATGTTGCAAGTCTAGTAGTGAAAGCACTAGGACTGAGAACAAGCGCTACTTCAAATCATCAAACGCTTGTTGTTGGGACCGGCCCCATGCAAATTTATCCTTACCACCACCCCTGTTTATTTGGTTGAGGGCCCATGCAATATGGGAGAATCCCAACACGAACCTGCGGTAGAAATTGGCAAGGCCCAAGAAGCTCCGAAGCTCAATGAGTGTTGTTGGGGTTGGCCAGTAACGAATGAATTGGATCTTTGCTGGATCCACATGTATGCCATGTTGAAAAATGATGTAGCCCAAGTAATGGACCCTGCCCATGCCGAAGGAGCATTTTTCCACGTTGGCGTATAGCTTGTGTTGCCGTAGGGTGTGCAGAACCTACTGAATATGTTGCAAGTGTTCGGCCCAAGTCTTTCTATAAATTAGAATGTCATCCAGATACACCACTACAAAAGTATCGATGAATGGTCATAGGATATCATCCATCATCCTCATGAAAGTGGCTGGATCATTTTTAAAACCAAAGGGCATGACCAACCATTCAAAAAGGCCTTCCTTTGACTTGAAGGTGGTCTTCCATACATCTGTTTGTTCTATCGGGACCTGGTGGTAGCCATACTTCATTTCAATCTTACTGAAGTATTTGGCCCATGTGAGTTGATCAAGGAGGTCATTGATCTGGGGAATCGAGTACTGGTTTCTGACTGTGATTTTATTCAGAGCTCGGTAATCAATACAGAGTCTCCAAGTTCCATCTTTCTTCTGTACCAACATGATTGGGATCCCGCAAGGTGATGATCTAGGGTGGATGTGCCCCTTGTGGAGAAATTCATGGATCTGCCACTTGATCTCCTCATTCTCTAATAAAGAGTGACGATAGACTGTCCCATTAGGCAGCGGTGCGCCAGGGGTTAGATCGATGGGGTGCTTGACCTGGCAGTGGAGAGGTACCCTTGTAGGTGAGGAGAAGATATCCAAGTATTCTTCCATGACCTTATCTACTTGCTTCTACTGTTTGGAGAGGTCGGCCACAGAGACCCTGGATGTGGCTGTGATATTTATCTTATTCTGAGAGTTAATCACGAAGAAGACAAACTTCCCCATCTGAGATATGAACTTCCTACATTTATTAGCAGAGATCAAAGAAATAACACTAGGTGGGACTGCCTCGGGTATCCTGTACATTTTCCTGTTCAAAGTAATAACAACACTATGAGGCCTAGACTCATATATAGCATGATGTTTCCATAAATAAGTTTGGCCCAAAAGAACATCACAAAATTTGAGAGGAGAAAAATCACACAATATCTCATCTTTGAAGGGCTTCATGCCATACGACAATCGACACTGTTGGCTGATGCAGAGATCGCTTCCTTGGTGGAGCCATCCAATGGTGTAGGGTTATGGGTGTGGTGTTGTTGGTAGGGCCAGTTGCTTGACAATCTCTGCTGAGATGAAGTTCTTCTGGCTACCGCTATCAACGATGAAGTGCAATGAGGTGACTTTTACCCACATATGTGAATGGAAGAGGCACTCTCCTTCTTCTGGCTCATCTGGTTCACTAGGCTAGAGCTTGGTTGTAGCAACGATGGAACTGGGTTTCACGTCAATGATCTGTCTTCCCCTTTCTGGTTCTGTCTCAGAGTTAGAATCCGCATCTGATTAAGAGGCTTTCACTTTGGCCACCAACGACTGCTTTGAGCGGCAGTCAACAGTGTTATGCAAAGGGATCTTATGGAAGTCACACCACTTCTCGGTGTCCTTTATTTCTTGTGGCTTGGACTGGTTTTCCTCATACTTTCCATATTTTCTCTGTCCTTTGTTCGGTGGGTTGGGGCCACCCTTTCCTRGATTTTTTTGTGAGGGGTTCCCAGGCCCAAATTGCCGCATCTTTTGTTTGAGCTTCTGCTCGATTTTGACGGCATATCAGTAGGCCRCGCCCAAGGATGAGATGTCCAGAAATTCCATTTCGGTCTGGATGTATCTATGTAGAGCATCGTGATACTTGAGCACCATATGTCACTCCAAATATTTKATACCCAACTTGGTGCGCAAGGTATGGAAGATATTTGTGAAATCTGGCACTTCTTGGTCTCTTTCTTGCCGTAGTGTGGTCCATTTGGTATACATGTCGTCATAACTTCCAACAGGGTAATATTGTTACTTAATAGCATCCTTGAAGGATTCCCAGGTGGCCCTGACTGAAAATAATGAGGTTTCCTCTATTTCCTTTTTCTCACAGAAAGTTTCCCACCAATCTTTGACATGGGGAACATATTTGTGGAGTGAAAAAGTAATATTTTCTCTATTCAAAAAGTTATGGATAGAAAAATACCCTTCTAGTAGATTCAACCACTTGTCTACAACATCTGCGTCTATCTGACCTTCAAATATAGGAATATCAAAGTTTATTTGTACCTTGAAGGGGGCGTTTCCTCCGTTCGAAGAAGATGCATCGCCTGTTGGTAGCCACCAAAGGATTTGCGTGAAACTATCCATCATATCGTTCCTCTTTTGAGTGAGGGATTCCTCAATCAACAGTTTGAAAGGATCTACTGTCTCACCATTTTTTTTTTCTCTTACCATGGGAGGTCACTTGGGCATGCGAGAGATTTTGTCCTCAAGAGAAACAAGCTAGAGACCCAACTCTTTGTACTCCGACCTCATTGGGGACATGCATTAAGACAACAAGGAGCAGACCGCTCTGATACCAATGATCCATATTTTATGAGTAGAAAAAAATGAATATAGATTATTAACAGGTGCTTAACAAAAAATAACAGAGATACAGTAAAACTGGGTTTCTATTCAATAACGAAATAAACTGAAACTGTAAAATGCAATGGAAACAAGCTTGCTGGAATGGTGGTGGATTATCTCTGAGAAGAGACGCGACGACAGTGTGAATTCACAAGAAGAAGGTTACAATGAGGCTATGAAGACATTTTTACAATAAGAAAGAATGCCAAAAACCCTAGACATCCAAAAGCCTAACCCTAGGAGATGAAGCGCCAAAAGTCATGTGGGCCCCATTTGGGTAAGTTAGTACATCAACTTCCTGGGGTCGTAACTTTTGCATATGATCTCTGTTTTAGGAGTGTGATAGCCCATTGGAAATGTATCATAGAGGAGATTCATTTTGGGGGCTCAATCATGCCTTTGGATATCATTGAGGAGTTCAATCCTGAAAAACCTTCATTTAGGCCCTCAAAATGGTCCTAGAAGTTAAAACTGCTAAAAATAGTAAATTGCCAAAATTGTCAGAAAACTGTTTTGAGCCGGTTGGAAAAGGTGGGTGGCCACCGATATCCATATGGATCACCTGACCTCATCCAAATTCCTATGGTTAGCCGAGAAGAGTATGATGGACCAAGCAGTGCTAAGAAGAAGAAAAAAAAGGAAGAAGTGCAGGACATAAACAACGCATTGGAGGAAACTGCACCTGACTCACTTGGAGGAGGAGGAGGTGACGAAGTAAACCAAGAAGAGGAAGGGGAAGAAGACAAGCAGGAAAAGGGTGAAGTGACACCACCAAAGGATCCCCTTACAAAGTCTGAGATGTCAAAGAAAAGGAAGGTTTCTCCAAAGAAACCCTTAGCACAGAAGAAGTCATGAGACAATAAGCCTCAGTCACAGAATGTGCTCACAGTGGATGATATTGACCTCATCATCGTAGCTGTAGTAGATTCTTCAGAGGATATCTTGTAATGAAACGAAGAAAAACATGAGACAATGTATGATAGAATTGAGGCGGAGCTAAAGGGGGTACAACAAGCTCTCTATTTGAGATGTGCAATGTCTAATGCACCGTCATCATCAGAAGTTGTAGAGTTGGGGGATGAGCCCACCCAACTACGCAGAATAACAGTTGCGACAGAGGCTTGCCTTCGACGTGTACAGGAAGAAAAAGAGAAGGCCATAGAGGCCTTGAAACAAGAAAAGGAGGAATCCCTATAACAACATCGGGTTGCACAACAAGAGAAATATGACCTGTGGGCAAAGTTTGAAGTGGACAAAGAGAAAATCTAGAGAGAAAAAGAACATCTACTCGCAGAGCAGATTGGGGTTAGAGAAGTAGTAACTAGAGAACTTCGCTCTATGCTGGGCCTGACCCAGATGGAAGAAGAGACAACTGAAAGCCAAGTGGGGAAGCTTGCTGAATCCATTCAATAGATTCAAGCAAGAGTAGCAGAGCTTGAATTGCAAGCAGTGCCGAGCACTTTGCAAGAAGTGTGAGATCAAAGGGAAGAAACAACTAGGAGTGTAGTAGAAAGAATCAAGGCATTGGCTGTAGAATGAAAGAAATTAAGTAACCGAAGTGCATAGACCTATGAGCACCTTGCAAAAGACCCAGAGCTAAGGATATTGGAGGCACAACTCCAGGAGGCAAAGAAGCAGGTGTCGACAGTGCAAGCACAACTGAAGAAACTTACAACCATTGAGAATATGAAGAGATCAAAGGAGCATCATGCAATTCAACAGCAGGTCATTGCTGTCTAGAGAAAAGTGATGGAGGTAACACAATGACTCTAGCCGGTGAAGGATGAAGCCTGCACCCTGTTTGAAGAAATCAAGGGACAATGATCACAATTGGAACAGGTGATCGCCACAGTGGAACAACACCTGGAAGGGCCTGTCACTGAGAAAGTCATTCAGGAGTTTTCCGAGAAGGAGGCTCTGGTGAAGCAGTAAGGCGAGGCAACTCGAACCAAGATCGAGGCCTTCGAAGTAGTGTTTCCCAGATCAGAGTGACTCAGGAAAAGTCACAGGTGAGTGTTAGGGGCCTGTTGGCCCTTGACCAGGTTTCGAGGAAACACTGGTCATGTTTTACCATTTTTGGGACTTCGATAGACTGGTCGAAGACGGAGCACCCAAGAGAAGTGGATATCACGGTATCTCGCCCTTTTTATGGAATTTTTGGGTTTTAGGGTTGATGTAATGGGTATGGGATGTTGGCCCATGGGTCTTACCCATGTTTAGGCCCCTTCTGTAATGTATAAATAAGTAGCGAGGCATTGTAAGAAGTAGTTCTAGTTAGCTATGTGAAAAACCTAAGTGGTATTTGGCTTAGTGCATGGATGTGTGAAGGCTTGCAGAGCTAAGTGCAAGTGTTTTGTAAGTGATTTGTGCACAAACTGGGTAAAGGCTCTGTGCTTGGACCTAACTTGGGGAAGGAGTATCTGGTGAGGTGCACGTAGATCTCCTATCCTATACGGAGTTGTCTTTGTGGCTCTGTGCATGTAAGAAGATTGAAGGAGACTAATAAAGAAGAGAATAAGAGTTGGTGGACATATCCCCACACTGGGGTGAACCACGTATATCTTGTGTCGATGTGCTTCGTGCTATGTTGTTTATGCTGTTTATGTGTTTAATTTATTAATCCATTGATGCTCAGTGCTTTATATATGAATTAATGCTAGATCTACTCTAATGTTATGTGCTAATGGTTAGATATGCTTAGATCTTGAGTAATACTGCGGTGTTGTGTAATAAGAGTTTAACCTGCATTGTGAATAAGGGTTATAAGACTAATGAATGTTAATTTATAAGTGCTCTATTAAGTATTGTGATCACAGATCTATGTCCCAGCTAGGTTGTAGACACTTGAGTCCTGCAACCCCCCTGCCTCTACCTTGGGTGAGACTTCATCTTCTTCGCAGGTGTTGTTGAAAGGGCCAGTAGTTAGGGTTTTGTTGGTGTGTTGTTGAAGCATTAAAACCTAGGTATACCCCTATGCCAACACAAACTCAACTCAGCATGGGTGCATAGGAAAAACCGTCCATAGGGGTAACTCGGGCTAACATTTCTATCTCAACGACCAAATACTTCCATGCCTTCTATTTATGGAGTGAGCCGAGGTTTCAACCACCACTCCATTTTCATTAACTTCTTTTTCTCATGATTGCAATGAGGATTAATGCCTAGGGGGATGCCACACACTGCTCTTGGATTGGAAGTCTTATAAGCATGTGATTGCGGGGCCGTCGAAAGCGGTTTGAACTCCCACCACTTTTGAGCCCCCAATTCATCACCTTCCACCATGTATCTCTTTTGCTATACCATTGTTTTAATTGCGGGAATGAAAAATAATTTTATTGTTCGAGCATGTTGCATCCCTGCAATGAAATGTGGCCGTTGATCTGGTCACGATCTACAATATGGGAGCTCCGCTGAATTTAGCGCCACCACTAAATTTGATCTCCCTGCCAACCATAGTATCCTCCTAAACCCGCTTAGATATGGTGCTAATTTTTTCGTTGAACAAGAACACCTCCCAGAGGATGATCTGACATGGAGGCCTGACGTCACTATGCTGACATGTCACAGACGGAGGGGTGACATGTGTCACTCAAAAATAGGATGAAGATATGTCCGAACATGCTTGAAATGAGTGCCATGTGTTAGTGCTAGATGGATGCGACATGTCATGACTGATAAGGGTGCCACATGTCTGCACTGATGGATGCCTTGTGCTTTGGATTTCGGAGCCCAAGAGGGGTTTGCATGTAGAGCTGGCATAAATATGGGTCTGGAGTGACGTGGCAACCTGAAATGAATGATGAAGCTCCAAAGTGAATGATGACCATTGATTCAGATTGACACGCGGCAACGATCGGGGGACTTTGGTAGAAATCACTCTTGATGAAACCGAGACTAGAGATCTTGAAACTCCTGAAGCCTGAATTCCTGAAACAGATATTGACCGTCTAATGGAGAAGGACGCGTGGCTCTTGATTTGCAACTCTGGGGCTTATTCCTAGCCACTAATCCTCGCACAACTTTGGTATGCCGAATACACGCAAGCTGCTGATATAATCACGACCTATGATATGGGAAAACGCCACTTTTTTTTCCAGGTGCCGCTCTTGGATGGACCTTGGATCCTGCTGCCAAGATGAACGAGTCACAACTACTTTAGGAGTTCAAGCTTCAGGCCTTTTGGTGATATTTCTTTCAAGATCAATGACCCTTGCTAGTTTGAGATCAACGACCCACAATTATTTTGGGAGTTCGGGCTTCGGCTCTTCGGGACCTTTGCTCACTCCTCAACTAGAAAATCCCACAATAAATTTTCCCACAATTGAGATGTGGCACCACGCATCCCTTTGATCGATGTTCCATATTTTCTCCGGGTTTTAGGACTTTATAATTTTTGGACGAATAACTCTTACAATCCTCCAGAGTCCTGACTTCCGCAATGTTTCCCCAGCATTGATCTCTTCCCAATGAGATCCGACCACCCAGACTCACCTTTGCTTGATCTTCAGGCTTCTGATTGACGCTAAATATCACGCAAATTTATAATTCTGAATACTAGCGGCCCGCTAAAATGAACTTCACAGGGGATCTCTTCCATTGAAAACTAAACCTGCCTGCGTCCTTGTGTTTCAAGCCCAAAATGGACTATTCTGAGAGCTGCGCTTTGTGCCCATGGATGTTTCTTCTGTAAACAAGATTTGGATGACTTGTTGTGGGCTTGGGAAAACAAAATGACCAATGATTGAAACAAAAGGAAATGAGTGTTCATCCTTATAAAAATATAAAAGCTTCAGGCCATGACTTATACAGGTAAGACATCAAGGGAGACCAGGTCGCTCAAGCAGGAGGAAAAACTGACTTTACCAGTCAAAGGGAAAATTTTTAGGACTTGGCCTGCAAAAGGGAGAGATATAGGGCAAGGATACATATTTAGGTATTATCAACACACAACTATGACCCTTGACAATTTCATGTGATAACATTGGCTCCACATGGGATGGCATGCTCCCTGTAAGCTGCCGAGAACATGCAGTTTCAGTGACTTAGATTTGGGTTGTGGAGTCGAGATCATAAAAAATCCCGCTGAAGACAACATGCAGATATATACACTATTCTACTTAAAAAGGAAAAAAAATACACATGCTCCAGAAGGAGCTTATTTATGTACAATCCTAGATTAACTGACTTTTACAATGCACTAGGTGAAAGAAAAATTCCACCATAGCCACCCATAATGTTTGGTAATATATTTCTTCTTTTCACTGCAAATGATCCACAAAAGGTAAGGGAAGTATGACTGCAGAAAGAAAACATGTTTTGGAACACAAACAATACCCCCAAGTGATGATAATATGAGTAATTTTGCAGGCTCCAAAGATTTTGGAAAACTCAACTCCATATATAACTCCACATGGTCATAAAATTTGTAATAAGGCAAGCTAAACTGGTAAGAAATTACCTCCTTTACTTCATTATTGCTTACCTGTTGTTTGGTGTTCTCAGAGTGTACAGGTAGATAAAGGATTGATGCAGGTTGTCTAATCCTAGGTGATATTTGCTCATTTACAAGTGCTGGATAGGAGATAAGCTTCACATTTAGCTCTTCCTTTTATCCTTCATGGCTCTCCCAAGGATCAACTTTATAATAATCATATACAAGAACCATGCTATGAGGTTCCAAAGAAGCCATTAAACAACTCTTCTCTTTGTCATCTTCGCTGGGATGTTCATAAAAAATGGGTTGTTTTTGGTCAGCATTTGAAACAACTTCTTCATCATAAGCAGGGCTTCCCAAAACATCTGCTTCAGGGACATGAATATCCTCTGCATTTTCTCCATAAGAGAAGTAAACAACATCTGCCTTCAAATATGAAAAGCTAGGAAAAAACAGAGATAAATCTTCCCTAGTTCTTTTAATTAGCTTATCATCTATCTCAGCTTCGTAGTCAGGAGAAATATCTACTGCAGAAAACACTTGCTCTTTGTCATCAGAATATTCAAAAGAGAGATGCTAATATTCATAAACATTTAAGACAACAGATACATCTGATATGATTCCAGACATTTCTATGTTATTTCTATCATAATGAATATCATTCAACACCTCATGATCTTCATGGTAAATGCTTTCTTCTACAATAAATTCTTCATCACAAATATGGCTTTCATGACTAGAAGAATATTTATAGAGCAAAGAAAAATCATCACAACATCCCTCAAAAATATGCTCTACTGGAAAATACTCTTTGCAAAATGAATTAAAAGCTGCATGAAAGCCTGTCAAAGAGATGATCCTTGCAACTGGAAGATATCTACACCATTTGCGATCAATCCCCTCTAATGAAAGCCTAAAAATATTAATCTGAACATCCTCATGCATGATATGAATTCGATGAATAAATCATGAAAATCCAACAAGTGTTCAGTTGGTTCATCCCATTCTTATCCTTGAAATCTAGGAAGGCTAACTTCCCATTCATCTCTACCATGCAATGGATTAGGGAAACCAACTGTTTTTGAAAAATTGCAGAAAGCATACCTCTGAGATAAAATCTTGTCCATTTCAAAGTGGAGTTTCCCATATATTTTTGAACAATGGAGTCACCATGGGGAAAGAGGAGCAGTCAGAATAATGTGACTAACTTTAGTTCACCATCTAAAACTGGATCTTTGCAATGTCACTCTTCCCAGGGATATTTTCAATCTGGAACAACAACTAAAATCCTTCTTGAGAAAACCTTCCTCTCTTGATAATATTTTCTAGGTCAGCTTCAGGTGTAGCCAAAGGCAACTGTGGAGTATATCTCATGTGTTTTCCTTCAGGAGCCACAACTGAAATAGTGGAGTCACCAGGTGCAAGTTGCAATCTTCAAGGTACTGATTTCTGATGCATCGTCAGAATCAAAATTTATTTGTCGTTCAATCCTAGGGAAATGTCTTCAATTCGTTCCCTCGGATTGCAGGAGGATAAGCCCAATGCTCATCAAAGTGTTTGGTGGATGTTGGTTTTATGAGTGGAGGTCAAATGGAAAAAAACTTAGTACAAGAATAATTTTAACACAGAAATTGAATAAGCAATGCACAGGGAAGTGAGGGCCTCATTAACTTCAATCATTGATTCGAGTTTAAGTATGAGCAGAAGGAAGACTTAGTGAGAGAGGTGAACAAGATTTCTATGGGCATCCAGATTTCAAGCAGCTTGGTGAAGAAAAACTCAAGCTCAAGAGAATTATTGAACTCAAGTTTCAGACATTGAAATATGTCACAACAACATAATGATCAAACCTACATCGCAATGAAACTACAACAACTCGACTAGATCCCCTATGCCCGAGACTTTCATCTTAAGGGGGAATAATATAACAAGGAAGATGACTAGAAATGGTCACAACAATACTGTAATCAAACCTACATTACAATAGAAATACAACCCTCGACTGGATCCTACATGCCCGAGTGTTTTAGAACAATTTTTACAAAGAGATGAGAGAGGTTGACTTCTATTAATGTGAAAGTATAAAATTTGATACATAACCAGAGAACAATTATGGCATCAAAATATTACACAGTAGGGAGCTCTGCTCAACTAGTTGACGACGCTAATCAAAATATTGAACTCATCCATTTATACTTAGATCCATTCACGACTAGCATGAGTGTGATCGGGCTATTGCATTCAAGGCCTTTCTTCTACGTCCTCTTCTGTCAGACTATGCATGAATTATCCTATAAGACGCAAACTTAACTCAACATGGGTGCACAGGAAAAACCATCCATAGGAGTACCTTCAGGTTGATAGTTCTGTCTCCATGACCAGATCCTTCCATTCCTTCTATTTATGGAGTGAGCCGAGGTTTAAACCACCACTCCATTTTCATTAACTGCTTTTTCTCAGTATTGCAACAAGGCTTAATGCCTAGTGGGATGCCACGCACTGCCCTTGGATTGGAAGTCTTATAAGCATGTGATTACGGGGCCGTCAAAAGCGGTTTGAACACACACCACTTTTGGGCCCACAATTCATCACCTTCCACCACGCATCTCTTTTTCTATACCACAGTTTTAACTGCAGGACCACTCAAGAATTTTATCGTTCAAGCATGTTGCGTCCACGCAATGAAACATGGCCGTTGATTTGATCGCGATTTATGATCTGGGAGCTCTGCTGAGTTTAGCGCTACTACTAAATTTTATCTTCTCTCCAACCCTAGGATCCTCCTAACCCCTCTTAGACATGGCACTAATTTTGGTGTTGAACAAGAACACCTCCTGGAGGATGATCTGACATGGAGGCTTGATGTCACTATGCTGACGTGTCGCAGATGGAGGGGTGACATGTGTCACTCAAAAATAGGATGAATACATGTCTGAACATGCTTGAAATGAGTGCCATGTGTCAGTGCTAGATGTATTCCACGTGTCATGAATGATAAGGGTGCCACATGTCTGCACTAATGGTTGCCTCGTACTTTGGACTTCGGAGCCTGAGAGGGGTTTGCATGTAGAGTTGGCATAAATATGGGACTGGATTGATGTGGCGAACTGAAATGAATGATGAAGCTCCAAAGTGAACAATGACCATTGATTTGGATGGACACGCGACAACGATCAATGGACTTCGAGAGAAATCACTCCAGATGAAACCAAGAGTAGAGATCTTGAAACTCCCGAAGCCCAGATTCTTGAAATATATATTGACCGTCCGATGGAGAAGGACGCATGGCGCTTGATCTGAAACTCCAGGGCTTCTTCCTAGCCACTAATCCTCGCACAATTTTGGTATGCCGAATACACACGTGCCTCTGATATGATCACGACCTATGATCTCGGAAAGCCCCACTTTTGTTTCCACGTGCCACTCTTGGATGGACCCTGGGTCCTGCTGTGAAGATCAATGACTCACAAATACTTCAGGAGTTCAGGATTTGGGCCTGCTGGTGATACTATTGCCAAGATAAACAGACCTTTCTGGTTTGAGATCAACGGTCCACAATTATTTTGGGAGTTCAGGCTTCGACTCTTCGAGACCTTTGCACAATCCTCAACTAGAAAATTCCGTAGTAACTTTTCTCACAGCTGAGATATGGCATCGCGCATCCCTGTGATCGATGGCACATATTTTCTCTGGGTTTTGGGACTTCAGAATTTTTGGATGAATAAATATTACAATCCTTCGGAGTCCCGGCTTCCACAATGTTTCCCCACCATTGATCTCTACCCAATGAGATCCGATGGCCCAGAATCACCTTTGCTTGATCTTCAGGCTTCTGATTGACAGTAAAATGCACACAACTTTATAATTCCGAATACCCGAGGGATGCTAAACTGAACTTCACAAGGGATCTCTGCCATTGAAAATTGAACCTGCTTGTGTGTTTGTGTTTCAATCCTGAAATGGACTGTTCTAAGAGCTATGTTTTGTGCCCATGGTTGTTTCCTGTGTAAACAAAGATTTGGACAGCTTGTTGCAGGCTTGGGAAAAGAAAACGACCAGTGATTGAAACAAAAGTTGATGAGTGTTCATCCTTAGAAAACCATAAAAGCTTCGGGCCGAGACTTATTCAGGTAAGACATCAAGGAAGACTAGGTCACTCAAATAGGAGGAAAAAATGACTTTACCAGTCGAAGGGAAACATTTTAGGACCTGGCCTGCGAAAGAGAGAGAGACGGGGCAATGATACAGACTTAGGTATTATCAACATGCACCTACGACCCTTGAAAAATTCATGTGATAACATTGGCTCCATAGGGGATGGCATGCTCCCTGTGAGCTGCCAAGAACGTGCAATTTCAGTGCCTTAGATTTGGGTTATGGATTCAAGCTCAGAAAACATCCTGCTGAAGACAACAGGATGATATATACACTATTCTACTTGCAAAGGAAAAAAAACACACATGCTCCAGAAGGAGCTTATTTATGTACAATCCTAGACTAACTGACTTTTACAATGCGCTAGGTGAAACAAAAATTCCACCATATCCACCCAAACTGTTTGGTAATATATTTCTTCTTTTCACCGCAAATGATCCACAAAAGGTAAGAGAAGTATGACTATAGGATGAAAACATGTTTTGGAACACTGACAATACCCCCGAGTGATGATAATATGAGTAATTTTGTAGGCTCCAAAGATTTTGAAAAACTCAACTCCATATATAACTCCACATGGTCATAAAATTTGTAATAAGGCACATAAACTGGTAAGAAATTACCTCCTTTAATTCATTATTGCTTACCCGTTGTTTGGTGTTATTAGAGTGTACAGGTAGATAAAGGATTAATGTAGGTTGGCTAATCCCAAGTGATATTTTCTCATTTACAAGTGTTGGATAGGAGATAAGATGCACATTTAGCTCTTCCTTTTCTCCTTCATGACTAATCATCATATACAAGAACCATGCTATGATTTTCCAAAGAATCCATGGAAAAACTCTACTCTTTGTCATCTTCGCTGGGATATTCATAAAAAATGGGTTGTTTTTGGTCAACATTTGAAACAACTTCTTCATCATAAGCGGGGCTGCCCAAAACATATGCTTCAAGGACAAGAATATCCTTTGCATTTTCTCCATAAGAGTAGCAAACAAGATCCGCCTTCAAATCTGAAAAGCTAGGAAAAAACAGAGATAAATCTTCCCTATTTCTTTTAACTATCTTATCATCTCTCTCAGCTTCGTAGTCAGGAGAAATATCTACTGTAGAAAACAATTGCTCTTCGTCATCAGAATATTCAAAAGAGAGATGCTGATCTTCATGAACATTTAAGACAACATATACATCTGATATGATTCCAAACATTTCTATGTTATTTCTACCATAATGAATATCATTCAACACCTCATGATTTTCATGGTAAATGTTTTCTTCTACAATAAATGATTCATCACAAATATGGCTTCATGACTAGAAGAATCTTTATGGAGAAAATTAAACTCATCACGACATCCCTCAAAAATATGCTCAGCTGGAAAATACTCTTTTCAAAATGATTTAAAAGATGCATGAAAGCCTATCAAAGAAATGATACTTGCAACTGGAAGAAATCTACACCAATTGCGAGCAATCCCCTCTAATGAAAACATGAAAATCTTAATCTGAACATCCTCATGCACGATATGAAGTCGATGAATACAATCATGAAAATCCAGCAAGTGTTCAGCTGATTTCTCCCATTCTTCTCCTTGAAATCTAGAAAGGCTAACTTCCCATTCATCTCTACCAGGCAGTGGATTAGGGAAACCAACTATTTTTGAAAAATCGCAGAAAGCATACCTCTGAGCTAAAATCTTGTCCAATTCAAACTAGTGAAGTCTCCAATAGATTTTTGAACAATGGAGTTTCCATGGTGAAAGATGAGTAGTCAGAATAATGTGTCCATCTTTAGTTCACCATCTAAAACTGGATCTCTGCAATGTGGCTCTTCCAAGGGATATTTTCAATCTAGAACAATAGCTAAAATCCTTCTTAAGAAAGCATTCCTCTCTTGATAATATTCTTTGGGTCATATTCAGGTGTATCCAGAGGAAACCGTGGAGTAGACCTCGTGTGTTTTCCTTTAGGAGCCACAACTGAAACAGTGGAGTCACCAAGTGCAAGTTGCAATCTTCAAGGTACTGATTTCTGATGCACCTTCAAAATAAGAATTTATTTGTTGTTCAATCCCAGGTAAATGTCTTCAATTCGTTCCCCAACAATGATGCCATTAATGTTAGCACTGAGATTCACCCTCATATTGCAGGAGGATAAGCCCAGTACCCATCATAGTGTTTAGTGGATGTTGGTTTTATGAGTGGAGGTCAAATGGAAATAACTTAGTACAAGAATGATTTTAAAACAGAAACTGGACAAGAAATGCACAGGGAAGTGAGGGCCTCATTAAATTCAGTCATTGATTCGAGTTTAAGTATGAGAAGAAGGAAGACTTAGTGAGAGAGGTGAACAAGACTGCTATGGGCATCTGGATTTCAAGAAGCTTGGTGAAGAAAAACTCTGGCTCAAGAGCATTCTTGAACTCAAGTTTCAGACATTGCAATATGTCACAACAAAATAATGATCAAACCTACATCACAATGAAACTATAAAAACTCGACTGGATCCCCCATGCCGGAGCCTTTCAGCATAAGGGGGAATAAGATAACAAGGAAGATGAGTAGAATTGGTCACAAAAATACTGTAAACAAACCTACATTACAATAGAACTACAACCCTCGACTAGATCATCCATGCCTGAGTGTTTTAGCACAATTTTTATAAAGAGATGAGAGAGGTTGACTTCTATTAATGCAAAAGTCTCAAATTTGATACATAACCAGAGAAAAATTCTGGCATCAAAATATTACACAGTAGGGAGCTCTGCTCAACCAGTTGACGACACTAATAAAAATATTGAACTCATCCATTTATACTTAGATCAATTCACGACTAGCATGAGTGTGATCAGGCCAAGATCAACGAACCTTGTTGGTTTGAGATCAACGACCCATGATTATTTCAGGAGTTTGGGATTCAACTCTTTGGGACCTTTGCATACTCCTCAACTGGAAAATTCTGTAGTAACTTTTCCCACAGCTGAGATCTGGTGCCACGTGTCCCTTTGATCGATGGCCCATATTTGGTCTGGGTTTCAGGACTTCGGAAGTTTTAGATGAATAACTCTTACAATCCTCTGGAGTCCCAACTTCTGCAATGTTTCCCCACCATTGATTTCTCCTCAATGAGGTCCGATGGCCTAGACTCACCTTTGCTTGATATTCAAGCTTCTGATTGACGCTAAAAATCACACAAATTTATAATTCAAAATACCTGGGGGCCGCTAAACTGAACTTCACAGGGGATCTGCATCATTGAAAACTGAACCTGCCTGTGTGCTTGTGTTTCAAGCCCAAAATGGACTGTTCTAAGAGCTGTGTTTTGTGCCCATGGTTGTTTCCTCTGTAAAAAAATATTTGGATGGCTTGTTGCAGGATTGGGAAAACAAAATGACCAGTGATTGAAACAAAAGGTGATGAGTGTTCATCCTTAGAAAAACATAAAAGCTTCAGGGAGAGACTTATTCAGGTAAGACATCAAGGCAGACCAGGTCGCTCAAATAGGAGGAAAAAATGACTTCACCAGTCGAAGGGAAATTTTTTAGGACCTGGCCTGTAAAAGAGAGAGAGATGGGGAAATGATACAGACTTAGGTATTATCAACATGCACCTACGACCCTTGACAAATTCATGTGATAACACTAGGGTTTATTGATTGAGGCCTTGGGTTACCAACACCTCAACCATCATCCCTCTTGTCCTTAGCTCACACATTATCATTTGATTTCTTCAATATTTCTCTTGCAAAAAGTGACTCCATTAGCCCTAAATACATTGATCTAGACCTTATACTTGATTGATTGATGAGAACAACCCTTAAATATTATACATCAAGCTATTTGCTAACATTTCTTAACCCTATATTAGACTAATCCACTAACATTCTTGTTGTTGTTACAAAAGTAAGCTACAAATAATTATTACAACAATAAAAGATCTTAAAAGCAATTACTAAAGTTGATTTTTACAATGCCTCATTAGCTTCTGACAAGTGCTAGCATAGTGCTATTGTTAGATTATCATTTTTGGTCATTTTGAAGCTTATTTAAGGCATTGATTGTGAATCCATCATCATATATATATTGTTGTTATATATTTCTGTTTTCTTCTTCTTATATCACCTTATTGCTTTCATTGACAAGTCCAAGGTTTTATGAAGCACCAACATCAATTGTACTTGCAAGAATAGTGTTTTCTTGTTGCTTTGTTCTGGGCAGGTACACTTAAGTATATCATTGCTTCATTTGTTAAAAATTTGGGACTTTCTGATCGATGTGACTTGTGAGAGGGGATAAATTTCATGATACTTCAACCTTTTCCTTATCAAACCCCCAAGTCACCAGGGACGTCTCCCCTGGGCTTTCACCCCTAAATAGAAAGAGGTGTCTTATTAAGGTGACAATGATAGGAAAACCTCCTGTTACACCAATTTTCCCTCCTTTAGCCTTTCCCTTTTGGACAAGTACAAATTGTGCGATAACATTTCCCAACCCTGTTCATCAACCGAATCATTGATGACTGTGCTGTCCATGAAACAATGTCCTTTATGGATGGGTTCTCCGGCTATAATCAAATTCAAATCCATCCAACAGATCAATACAAAACAAATTTCACAACCCCTTCGAGTGCCTTTTCTTATTGTGTCATTCCTTTTGGACTAAAAAATGTCGGTGCTATGTTTCAATAGGCCATGACCTATGTTTTTCATGATCTTGCTTGCATCATCCTTGATTACCTGGATGACCTCACCGCTCGATCCAAAAAGCGAACCCAACATTTAGATAACTTACACATCATTTTCCAACGATGTCGGCAATATAATATCCACTTGAAACCCTCAAGTATGTATTTTGCGTCACTGTCGGGTGCCTCCTTGGGTTCATTTTCTCTCAACATGGCATCACTGTGGACCCCCTCAAGGTCCAAGCTATTACATAAATTCTACCACCTAGGAATTTATGCCAACTACAGAGCTTGAAAGGCAAAGCCAACTTTCTTCGTCGCTTTGTCCTTGACTACACCACTCATGCACATGGTTTTCTCTACTTTCTTCGTCATGATATCCCATTTTGATGGGATGACCATGCTCAAACATATTTTGATGATTTTAAATCCTCCCTATCCAATGCCCCATTTGATTAGTCCCCTATATTATGATCGCGATTACATCCTCTACTTATCATCCTCTGTTGTTTTAGTAGCAGGAGTCCTCATCCAATTAGGGGATGATGGGCATGAGCATGTGATTTACTACATTAGTAAAAAAAATTCAAGGTCACCCTTGAAGTATAATCATGATGAGAAACTCACCTTATAAGTTGTCCTCGCAGTCCAAAAACTTTGACATTACATTCTGCTTCGAAATACCAAGGTCGTAGCAGATTCCAACCCCATGCAGTACTTACTTAGTTGACAGAAGATTAATGGAAAATTTTCCTAATGGATCGTCATCCTGTAGGAATACGATATGGAGTTATCTACTCCCAAAATAAAGAAATGTCTTGTCCTCGTTGAACTCATTACAAACTTTCCCTCGGATGCTAAAGCTTCCCCCATCAATGAGGATTTCCCTGATGAACACCTCTTCTTCATCCCCTCTAATGACCCTTGGTACGATGACCTTCTCGTCTACCTTCGTACACATAAGTTTGGGTCTCATCTCTCTTGACATGATCATCGACGCATTCACCATCAGTCCCCCCGATACCTTCTCATCAAATAAATTCTCTATTGAAACATGGTCGATACCATTCTTCGACGATGTCTTACCATCGAAAAATCTGACAGAGTCTTGAATGATTGTCACAATGACGCTTGCGGTGGTCACATATTGGGTATGTCCACCACCCAAAAAATCATTTGAGCAAGGTACTTTTGGCCCACTTTGTTTCATGATTGCATCCACACTATCATGCGATGTGAAAAATGCCATCTTTATGCAAACAAAGCACAAGCACCACCAACGCTTCTACATTGAGTCATCACAACCGACCCCTTTTGTAAACGGGGCAAAGAGTTCATGAATTTCCATCCTCCATCCAATAATGGACACAAGTACATTGTCGTGGAAGTATGTTACTTTACCAAGTGGGACAAATCCATGCCCACATTTAACAACACCGTTGACACAACAATGCATTTTTTCTTCAACCACATCATTACCCGGTTCAGAGTCCCACTATAGTTAGTTTCCAATCTATTAGCGATATTTCTTGCTAGGGGGTTTAATTGCGAAAGAGTGGGTCAAAACCCACTTATCCTAAGTGTTGGGAGCAAGCGCATCTGCATTAAACATGGGTCACTTTCGGATGGCTGGATTTTGCGCACCTAGATCGACGACGCACAACAAATTCTGGACCCCCCTTGCCTTT
>JZKD02S0428768.1:76551-89015 GCA_000966675.3 Picea glauca
TCTTGAGACTTCTTGCCCGATGAATGCCAGTCTCTTTTACATCTTTGTTCCACTGTGTTAGAATCGCTCGGAATTGGAGGATCCAGTCGAGCTATATCTGTTATAGGATGATGTTTGTAGGATCACTGTAGCAGTTATAATAGTTTCTAACCAGTTCTCATGAGTTTTTTTTCAGCACTGAGTGACTCGGAATTGGAGGATCCAGTCGAGTCCTCCTCATCTTCTTGAGACTTTGAATCCAAGAGGATCTTGCTCAGTGTATTTCTTCTGCAAATAGCCATAAGCCTGCGGCCCAAGCTGTTTGTCCATCATTCTCGTCAAGTCTTCCACCTACTCACCCTTTTATCAACCCACTGGATGAAGTTGGATCAATACCTCCTTTGTCACCATATGTACCAGACTCAGTCCCCGAGTTAGAGTGATATCTCCTCGAGTTTTCCTCCATTTGATCACCCCTTTAAAACAAATCATGACATTAAACTGATGGGCATCGGGCTCTGCTCCTGTAAGCTATCCAGGAGTGACTTCCGTCGCCAACACAATCATGGTAAACACTTTGAGAATGAGATCTTCACAAAAATTTTCTCAAATTTAGGCTTCACCCATGAGTTCTCCTCCCCGTACTACCCTCAGTCCAATGGGCAGGTCGAGGTTGTTAATAAAGTCCTCAAAACCATGCTAAAACGTACTGTCAACAAACATAACACCAACTGCCATCATATGTTGTTTTCCTCTTTATAGGATTATCGCACGATAGTCAAAACTGTCACCAGTTTTACATCATTCCACCTCGTCCATGGGATTGAAGCCACCCTCCTTATCGAGTGAGAAATCCCCACATTACACACTTCCATTGAGATATTAGTAGACACTGCTCCAATGGAGAAGCACATGTTGAACTTAGAGTCGCTTGATGAAGATCACCGATCTTCATTACAACATGATGAGGCAAATAAAAAACGGTCCAAAGGCACCTTCGACCGCCATGTCAACCTTCTCTCATTTATCGAAGGTGATCTCAGGTTAGCTTATGATATCGCCCACAACACTCTCAACCATGGGAAATTTGAGTCATTATGGCATGGAACCTTCATCGTCCAACATTGCCTCACTAAAGGTGCCTACATCTTGGCCTCTCTAGAAGGCTACCCTCTCAAAGAACCCATCAACGGGTTGTACTTAAAGAAATTTTACGCCTAAGCGTATCCCCCTACCTTAAGTTTCTATTTTGTACACGTTTGTAGAGTTTTTAGTCTTCTTTACCACCACCACTCCTCATTTCTGATCTATAATCCATGTTATTGTCATATGCATCATCCATCAGCCTACCACAACGGTTATGCTGACGATGCCAACTGTTGGACCCATAATCTCACTTCGGCCGCTTGGGCCCTCTTTACTCCCTCACATACCCTGCTCCACTCCAGTGGCATCTGTTTGGGCTCAACCACCAACAACCATGATGAATATGATGTCGTCATTGGTATCCTCACCGAGGACAGTCACCGCCACATTCATCACCTTAGCGTTCTATTAGATTCCCAACTTGTCGTCCTGCAGGTCAACAACGTATATCATGTTCATGATCCTTGCCTTTTTTGCCAATACCTGCCAGTTAGACTCCTATCTCACAAATTTGATTCCCTCACATTTACACATATTCCAAGGCATCTCAATCAAGTAAAAAATCACATGGCTAACCTAATATTAGAATGGCCTTTATCACAATAAACAACATTTTATACACAACATCACACTTGACACAAAACAAATAAAAAATACCACATACAAAAAAAACAAAATATAGAGAGCTATATATGAAAAATATATATACATATATATATATATATATATATATATATATCATCAAATGTCATAAGTGTTTACAAAATATATACAATTTCCTGTAGGCCCATGAATCCCCTCACCCCTATGAGTACAAAAATGGGTACCAAGTACCCTATAGAAAACCGGGCTCCCAAGCTCGTACATACAACAAATCGACACTCAAGGTGACCCCAGAGCTCCCCCCTAGGTCCTCTATCTTTCAGAGGCACCCCACCAGCTAGGGTCCCTCCAACTCCAGGAGGCATCTGACCAGTCAACGCTGCGTCTGCCATTGCTGCTCGACCACCACTCTGCTGGTACTCCACGCACTGGTCCAGGACCTCCTCATCCTGGATGTGGGCCCACATGCCCTTAGGCACACCCTATAGAACCTACTCAAAACATCTGCACAAATCCTCCAACATCACCTTGACATCTCCCTGTGGCTCTCTTGTTGGTCCATCACCAGTGTCATCTCGTCGCTGCTTCTGTCCAACCCTCGGCTCTGTAGGCACTTGTCGAGCTGGCCCCCAACAACGTGACTCCCCGATGACCTCTACCTCTCTTCCTCGGGGTCCCACATCTACAAAACAAAACTAGAGACATTGTTAGCATCCATATACGTATATAATCAATGCTATCTAGCAAAATCACAAAACATAAAACTACAACACATACCTCATTGGTCCCAATCCTCCCCAGAAGGAAACACCATGTCTAGATCATGTTGATATTCCATACCCGCTTATTGATATATGAGAATAACTTGTGGCATCTGGTGCCCCACTCGATCCATTGTGGCTGTGAAATAATGGCCACCCTCCCCACCTCCATGTCGGGCCAACACATGGGCCCAACGCATCAATCACGACTCTAGTTGCCCCGTGGGATCTAGTAGGATCCTCGGGCAAAACATAGGCACACTCTCTAATAACCAGACCACCATAACAAACCCAAAATCAAAGTCACCAGAGTTGTCTCACCGACACTGGTTCAACTACCGCATCATCTTGGTGTGCATAAGTACACCCCATGCAAACATGTCCCCATCCAGGACCTGCTCCACTACCCTCAACTGACCACCAGTGATCCACCGAGTACCCAAGGATCCGTATATCATCACCACCATCACCGTGATGCACTCAGTCAGTAAGTCATCGATGGCCTCGATGCGTACGACCAAACCCGACATAGGGTTCATCCCAGTACAATGACGAGCTTCCATGATCTCCTCCCAATTCTCCCCGGGTAGATGGGGATCAATGACTAGTGCCCTCCCATGAAAGGGGAGTCCCATCAAGAAGTACACATCCTCTATAGTAGAGAATGTCATCTACTCGCCTCTAACAATGAAGCACTGCATATCAATGCTCCACATCCCAATCAGTTACTGTAGCATGACCTCTTGCGATTGTATCAAAGGACAGTCAAAGAACTTGAGCAATCCGCAGGCTGCCAAGTGTCTCTACACACCCGACTTCTCCCTTACTACCTCTCGTAACCGATCCTAGTCACACTCTCTCCAGTGGACCGAAATATTTCTATGTTCTCTACTAATCACCTGTATCCACACATAAACATTTGATCAGCCTCATCATCCATCAAACAACATAACAATATAAAAAAATCACAAACCCTTATCCTACCCATAGTGTGCAGCTTTTTCTCAGTCAGTTGCACACATGTGCGCACCTGTTCTATGTACACCTATGCACTAATTCAAAATTGTCTGGGAAACATCCGTGCATGAGTACACAACTGTGAGTCCGATAGGCACACATCTCATGCGTGCCTGTCTTCCCAACTCTCACACCCACATGCGTGGCTATGTCAAGTACAACCACACACTATGTGCGAGAAATGGGGTTATATATGTGCACATATGTGAAGGTATTCCTCCTTTTCCAGCACACTGGTGGGCCCCTACCCTTAAAATCCCATGTACGACCTTCCATACAGCCCCTACCTACAAACTAGGAAATTCACAAGATGCAGGATGATAGGACCACTAACCTATCTCTTGCCACTCTCGGATCGATAGCCTTATGCACTCACAATCTTGAAATATCCTCACAACAATCTTGTCATCTCAACAACAATGACAGGTACAAATGAGGTAGCATTGTGGGCCCACCATCCATATATAACCCCTTTTTCCCAACTTCCACACTATGTTACAGGATCCCAGAGCCTCCGTTTTCTGATCCATTCTCAGCCACAAGATCCTGATCCCACCATCTACACATTCACATTCCCTGGGTAATTGTCTACACTTGGCCCCAAAGGAGCATTTTTATCACGTCACTTTCAGGTACGCATGCTCACTTTCAATTTTAGCAAATAGTTGTTATATGTTCTTTATCATCAGATATTGTTCATGTTGAGTATTTGGTTTTCATGTGTGCAGGTACTTTTTTCGCAAGGTTACAACCCCTTCAGGTATATGTTCAACATTGGCATGCAATTATTCCCTTTGTAAATCAATTTCATATCCCAGTCACACCCTCTAAAATTTACCTCTAGGGTCCTTACATCCAGCTCTACAATACCTTTACCTCTACTACATTTGGGTATTGTCAACCGGTAGCACTCTCCCCCACATGATTTGTCCCATTCATAGTTCCCCTTGGAAACTTGACACTCATGTTGATTTCACCCCCTAGGGATGGGAGTCCCGATAATCTTATGCACTTACGAGAATGAACCACATACTTCTTCTCATCATATTTCTATCCTTCCAAATGGACTCCCAGGTCATATCATCTCGGTTCTATTGGCTGCATCTCCATAGTTTCATTAGTCCTCCATCTCATCCACCATTAGTTTTCCCATCTGCAGATTGTCCTCCATCCATTTTCATAATACAGAAACCCACCCATGGGACCCCCACCCTCCACCAGTTCTCTTTCACAACTTGCGCTCTACACGGGCCAAGCCATCTTTCACTGGGGAACCCATTTATGTGTCTGTATACTCAACCCAAATTATTATTTATTTCTTTGGTAATTGTAAAAATCCTTTGTTTTCAACATATAAATATCTTTTTTGTCGTGATCCTTGATGGCCTTCTTTTTTCCTGGAAAAGAAACCCATGTCGCCCTTGGTTGAGGCATCCGCCCTTTTTTTTCACATTGACATCATTCATGAACCCTGAGTATCCCAAATCCATGTACCCATGATCTCTGAGTTTGTCCACTTTGTTCGCCTCTGGCACAGTTTAACCCCATATCTAGTCATCCCTCTGACACTAGATCTAGTTTTATGGTTGCTTCCAGTCATCCTTCAAAATTCCCCAACCAAGGGCAGTCTTGCATCCCACAACATCTTGACTTCGTTCATGTTACTCCTTAGTACTTGATATCACCTATTACTTAGTGGATTTCATGAATCCCTTTTCTTCTTGGAGTCCTGTCTCCCTTCATGTCGACATCATCACAGTTTCCAGAAGGGTGACAATATATTGAATCTCATTACCCTTTCAATGAGGAGTCTCAGAAGACATAGAGAGAATCATCATTTCTTTTTGATTCTGTTGACCCCCATAACATTCGACTTCGACAAAATTACATGTTACGGTGGGTCTTACTATGCGACTATTGCAGTTGTTTCATACCAGTCAAAGACCTCTGAATATGTTAGGCCATCAATGCCTATGAGTCATCGAAAATTATTACAGTCATCCTTGCCTCACTTCAGAGTCCGTTCACCATTTAGAACTGTCATCTGCCATTATAAACCACCCCCGAGGGAGCTGCAGTTATATACATTAGCATTCATCATAAGTTACAGTCCCACATTTTGGTTTCATGACGTGAGCATGGGGAATTCCCTCCTCGTTTGTACACATATTATATTTTTTCTCCCTCGAGAAAGGTTTGGGTCCCATAGTTTTACCTCTCCCTGTAGCTTATCTCTCTTGCAGTTCCTCTCTTCACTCTTCTTTACAATGGAACTCTCAAAAAAAGAAACATTGACTTATTTCAGCTATATGTATGCTCCTAACCTCACACATCAGGGGGCATCTGTTATCACTGAAACATCATCCGCAACATTGCACACAATGGTTGAATAAAAACATCAATGCCAACAAAAATTATTCCACCTACATTACCAAAATCCATCAAAAGGAAAAAAACCATATAATTGGGTCAAAAATGAAAGTGCGCAGATTCACCAAAGGAAGCATGTGCATAGGAGAATAATGCGTAAGATAACACAGGCCTCAATGCCCACTGTGCACGAATGTTTATGAGAAAATCTGTGTAATTCTATGAATGACGCATTTATGGATCTTGTCGGCCCCTCAACCACTTCTAGTCCGACCCCCAACATGATTTGACACTCATATTTGGGTGAAATCTAGCCTGGAGGCTGGTCAAGGTCTAGAGGGTTCTTTAAAAGGCCCCTTGTTCACACTATGAACCAATTACATTTTGCAATGAATGGATGCTATAAATAAGAGCCATGGGTGTGCTAAGAAAAGAAGATCTTCAAGGTATTGTTATGTTGCAAGAATTTTTCTTTGAGAATCCTTTTTTCTCTTTGAAGCCTTCAAGCACCATTGAAATAGGCCATTCCACTCACCTCTTGAGGGAATAGGAATTGTTTTTCTTCACCATTTATCATTTCTTCCATTGTATGAAGAGAAGATCTCACAATTAGGGAACTCAAGAGCCCTCCCAAGGAGGAAGAAGGGACTCATAATTCCCTGCCTTTCTGTACGATGTTTTTCCTATCAATCTATTGATCCATTGGTAGCAATATGTTGGCCATTTTTTTATTTTCATGGTTCTAATTTTCTCAAGATTTCTAACATTGATTTCTTAGTTGTTTTTAGTTGTATTTCTTTGTTTTCATGTGTGTTTGGTTTATCTAACCCACTCACAAACTTCTGTCTTGTTTAGCAAGCTTATCTAAACATGCAAGTGTTGTGTTTTTTTCTCACCCAAGTGACAAAACCAACACAACAAGGAGGATAACATATGATTGAAATGTAAGCTGATCCTTTGGATGAGTCCCTCAGAGTATTTTTAACGAACCATAGGAATGAGTGTTTCGGTCCCATATGGGCCTTTCAATGTTTGTTTTACGAGTCCAAAGAAAGAAAACTCAGGGTTTTTTCATGTTTAGAGAGTCTAAAAAACACTTAAACAAAACTCCAAAATGTCTTTTTTCTTAAAGTAGTATGATGATACCGAAAATAGATAATATACCACTCAACAAATGTTTTCTTCAAATACTTTAATGAGCGTGAAAATAACAAGATCTCTCAACAATATTTTCATGTTTAGGGAATTTGAAAAGAGTTTAAAAATGACTTGAGGGGGGTTTATTTTTAGTATAAACTTCACGAGTATGAAAAAGTAATGAAATTTTACTCGTATACGTTCTCATAGATTTACGAGCATGAGAAAGAACAAATAATATGCTTAGGATTGTTTTCATTTTTACTCAAGCTTAAAACAAAACAAAACTATGCTTGAGATAGATTTATTTTTACACAAGCTTAATATTAAGAAAAACTATGCTTGGATCTGGTTTCATTTTTACACAAGATTGAACCAGAGAAAACCATGCTTGAGGTAGGTGGTTTCATTTTTTATACAAGCTTGAAACTAGAAAAACTATGCTTGTGACTTTCCAACGCATAATCCAAGGATGGTTGGTACTTTGCCCCCAGCTTAAGAAGCTAGAAACTTAACTTCAACATGAAGTCCAGAGGATGGAAGCATTTCTCCCTAAGCTTTGTTTCATCCAACAACACATGCAGATGAAATGAATCTTCAAACACTATATGTAACGAAGTACTTGACTCAACCGAAGAAGGGGAAAACACTATTTCATTTTTTAATGAGCTTGACAAAGGAACACGAACTATGCTCGTAACTTCTGTTTCATTTTTTAACGAGGTTTCCACAAAGACAAAAAAATTATCCTCGTAAGATCTATTTCATTATTTAACAAGGTTTCCACAAAGACACAAAACTATCTTCATAAGCTGGTTTCATTTTTTAATGAGCTTGAAATCATAAAACCATGCTCAAATCTCTCTTCTTGATCATGGATTCCAAGAGAACGATGCTATGGAAGGACACTATGTCAAGGGACAAAAATCAGTCATGGTTTCCAATATATCTCCACTTGATGGAATAAACACACTCTGGAAGGAAGAAATGTCAAGGGCCATGACAAGGGTTAGGAGATCAGGCTCTAAAAGCCCTATCGAAGAGATCACCATGCCAACTACTGGATCCAAGTCATAAGAGACCAAGATTACATTGAAAGGATCATCTTCATTGGTAACTGAAGGCATGGGAGGTAATGCCACATAATTGACCTGTGGCGGGGGCGATACCATCTACATATAAGAACTGTTTAGGGAGGTCATTGAGTTGGTAATCAAGTCAATACCAATGAATGAAAGTTGATCAATAGTCACAAGTATTTCATTGTGAGGGAAATATATGACATGAAAAAGAGTGGACATGATAGCTTTCATGGAATAGACATAGTCTCACCCAATCATTAAATAGAAATCCAAGGGGTCTTGGACTACCATGATGTAAATAAAGACAATTTTCCCTCCCAAAGTTACTGGAAACTAAGGAAGGGTCCCTAAGGGTTGACTGGTTCTTCTGTTAAAAGCTAACATATTCTGCGTAACCAACACAAGATGAGGATAACCCAAAGCTTTCCAAGAAATAGAGGACAAAATACTAACAAAATCACGTTCGTCTATCAACGTTTGATAAATGTCCCGACCACAAACATGCACGACAATCTTGAAAGGAATGTGAGAGGGAAGACGAGGTCCAGTTAGCGCACCCCAATAAAAAAGGATAGCTTCATTACTTGGAGGGGGTTCCATGGGAGAAGGAGTAATTCCCCCTAGAATGATAGATTATGTATCAACAAGAAAAACATGAGCAATATTGGGTTTACTCTCTAGTGAGAGAGTAGGCTGGACCGATGATGATATCAGATCGACCACTTGAGTTTCATTCTCCAAGGGGAGAATGGGGTTGACGGATGGAAACAGATTGAACACTTGGGTTGTGTTGACTGCTTCTCCAACATAGGTGGTCAACTCCATGTGCCATGAAGAGATGCATCATCAGATGCAAATTTGTTGAAGACTTTTGGTTCTACAGGACATTGTTTGGCCCCAACACTTCTTTTTGTAACTGGAATTTCCGCACCCCTGCGTGGGTCAATAATGTAATAGGTATGCATGAGTCATGTCTAGGTAATTTACCTTGGGATCAACTCATTGGAATATTTCCTTTCACCGAGGGTTTTTTATCCTCAGGTTATCAATTGGGCTTTTTAGCCTTATTGATTTCCCTTGAGTTTTTCCCTCACACTTGCAATAATTCCTCCAAAGTGGTGAATGAGGTTCTAGTGGGCTTATCTTTTGGTAAATATTGTAGGGAATCATTGTAAATGACCATGCAAGACATATTATAAAGTGTCACGGAATTCCGTCGAGTCTAGTATAGTTTTTTTAAATTAATTAATTTTTAATTAAATTTCCCTAAGTTTGGAGGTTTAATTATTTATTTAATTAATTATTTTTGAGCAAAAATTGTAAAAACTAGGTCCTTGGACTTTTGATAGGGGTATTTGTGCTCAAAATAAATGGAATAACACCCTCAAAATCCATGGACCAAGTTTCATCTCAGTCAGACAACTTTTTCTATGGGTTTGTCCACCCGGAGTGTCAGTCAGTCAAAAACAACAATTTTAATTGCTAAAGTCCAAACATGGCAAAAATGGAATTTTTAAAAATGCGTTAAAAGGATGATGTAAATATGGATAAAGGTGAGAGATATTTTTCCTAACCTTTCCTAACCTTTTCCAACCCTCACATCACCCCCCACCTAGACATAAAGAAAAAATGTTACTTTTCCTATAGTGGTGTGCCTTCCTTCTAGAAAGTCTCCAAAAAGTAAAAAATGATAAAAAAAATAAATGGGAGACTTATGCTATCCCTTGGCATGCTTTTCCTAGCCTTCCACTACCTCTTTTATTCATCCCAATGCCTCTCCACTCCCCTTCCCTCATTAATTCCTCTCCATTCCCCTCCTCTCCCCCAAATGGTGCGCCCTCCAAGGAGAGTTACCCCCCCCCGCTCCTCTTGTGGATATCCTAGGAAAATTCATTTTTTGATGGTTGGGATCCTTTTTCTCCCTTGGAATGCATCCCATAAGCCTCACACTACTCTTTTGTGTGATCCCAACATTTCCCACACCAATCTACACCCTAGATCTATGATCTAAACCCTAGATGGTGTGCCCTAGCCTTGGCATCTCATCTTGTGCTTGGTGGTGGACACTTGGCATTGATCCAAGAGAGGTAGGTTTGCCTCTCCAAGTATAAATAGATCCCTTTCCTCACTCCCAACTCACCATATCTTGAGATAATGTTATGCTACTTGATTTTGCTCTCTCTCTCTCTTTCTTTCCACATTTTCCATTCTCTAGCTCTCAGGGTTTTGGAGATAGTTTTCTCCAGGATCCTCTTCTTGAGTAATTGTTATCACTAAAATTTCGTCTGCAAATGGTTACAAGAATTCAACATCGCCAAACAGTGATGAGGTCACCCATGGACCAAAATTACCACAAAAGCATTTCCAAAGAGTAAAAAACTATACAACTAGTGACAAAATTAAAGTGCGCTATGACTACATAGGGCACGTGCACACATGCGTGAAACATAAACACAGGAAAAACGCACATGGGCCCAATGCGCGACTGTGGTCGCAAAAAGATGCACACATGTGAGAACGATGCATTTATGAGAGTGGTCAGCCTCCCACCCACTTCTGGTTCAGCTTCCAAGTTGATTTGACACTCAAATCTGGACTGGATCCGACTGGGTGGCTGGTCAAAGACCTAGAAATGCCTTAATTAGCCTTTTACACACTACAAGCTGGTTGAACAATACCTCAAAGAAGTGCTATAAAAAGGCCATGGGTGCACTTCATTTTTCAAGGAATTTCATTAGCAAAGTTATGCTACCACTATTCTCTTGAGGAATCCTCTATTCTCACCAAGAGTATACTAGCATCATTACATTGGGAAATCCATCTCACCCCTTGAGTGGATTAGCAAGGAATTATTTCACCATTTTCATTTTCAAAGTTGTTAGAAGAGCTTATTTGTGGGGGTCCAAGAGCCCTCCCTTGGAGGAAGAAGGGACTCATAGTCCTCTTTCTTCTTGGTGTTTTCTTTCACTAATATCAACCTTACAATTGGTGACATGGGTCTTATTGTTTCTTTTGTCCTTATGTCCCTATGTTCATTAGTTTAGTTGTTATTTTATTTCTTAGTTTAATTCTTAGTTGTTCTTTTATATTTCTTTTTCTAACCCTTTTCCTTACAGCTGTCCTGCTTAGCAAACCCAACTAAGCTTGCAAGCACCTCTATTTTACTCACTAAGGTGACGAAAGAGGTGCAACAGATTGATGACTCCACTGGGGAAAGGTATCAATTTCCTATTCCATTTGGGTTTTTCTAGCTCTTCTTTTGGTTTATTTAACTTGCAGGTGCATTAATCGGCCCAAGCCGACCTACTAAACATCCAATTCCAAGGTGAATTGAGAGAATTCCATCTGGAATTTTCTTTCATGGCTGCGTGTCACATGTGTGTGGATTTTTTGGCCCAAAAACGTGCATCGTGCGCACATGCACCTAAGTCACAGTATTGTTCTGCGCACCTGCGCCCAAGAGCTCGTTTCAGTCTACGCACAGGCGCTCAGTGCGCCTCTGTCTACACTGAAACCCACACACCTGTGCATAAAACTACATATTGTAAGGTTTTTTGAGATTTGGGGAAGGACCTTAGCCTTCTTAAAAGTGATTTCATGCATGTTTTTAAGATGCACCACACCTAGTTCCCTCTTCATATAAAGGAATTAGTCAAAACACATAGGCACTTAGGGGGTTTAAAATCATTATTTCCTCTTTTGATTTCATTTTCGCCACATGGATGGCTTGCTTTGACTAAAGGTATAAGTTGGAATCATTTGAAAACACATCTAACTTGCATTGGGACTATAAGTTGGATAGCAATTGCTTAGTATGCTCTTCTCTCGCGCCTCCAAGCGACCTTGAGAATCAGAAAAAGATTGTGGGACAATTTCATCTCGCTTAAGAAAATTAAAACCTTTAGGAGAGGACAAAAACCCTTCTTGGGACTCTTCTTAGTTTATTTTTCAAACACATCTTAAGATTGTAACAGGCCCATACATGCCCACATGCTACAAAGATAGGATAGTATTGAAATTTACTTTCTTAGATTAAATCACTAGGGAAGTTTAAAGGTTTTGTAACGAGCCCATACATGCCCACACGATCACAATCTAGGATAGTTTCAAAGCTTTTCTTAGATTAAATCACAATAGGGAGTTAAAGCAATAGTAATGGACCCACATGTCCACATGCTAGCTTCCTAGGGACTTTTGAATTATGCAAGGTTGTACCAAAGACACTTAGTTAATTAGGTAATCAACACTTGTAAAGACCAAGCGAAGTCCACATGCAACAAGGTGACACCTAATTCATTAAAACATTGGCACACTTTCACTCATTCACACACAAAAGTCACTTATCACTCACATAGTTTTCTTCTCGAAA
>JZKD02S0428768.1:90037-106164 GCA_000966675.3 Picea glauca
CCCTCATTATAACTGATTATTTCATCCTTCACTAGTTTCTCTTCCGGTGACTTCAGACCCCACTGTTGAGTACTATTGGAAGGTCCAGTGCTATTTGAGAGGAAGGATGTTACGTATTTTAGGACACGAGCATTTGTTTTCTTTGATTCCCCACGCAGACAAAACCCACTTATCCACATATATGCTTCTTTTTCAAAACACTTTATATATGATGCACTTCTGATTACATTTTGATTTAGATATATATATTGTGTAAAGTTCAACATTTCCAACAAAGGCTCTTGTTTATTTTTCTCTGTTCACATTTTTTACACATCCACTCAACTAGTCAGACATCATAGGGTCCCCATAGAACCCCCGTCGTTCCAGACACTTACTAAACCTCCCTCCTATTTTAGGGGGAGTTTCTAGTCTTTCCAATTCATCGGCACCACCTTCACACACTTCTGTGAGTGCCACTGTTCTAGGATCAACTTTGCTTGGTTCCACATTACTTGGGTCCACTTCCCAAGTCCCTTCATCCACTCTCTCTCCTTTACATGGAAGTGGGGGGCCAACTTCCTCTCAAGGGGGAAGTACCAACCCACCTAGTCCCCCTCAAGGGTCAGGTTCACAACACACTCACACCATGGCTAGAGCTAACCCTCCCTGCTAACCCTCCCCCCCCCACTGTAGATGCCATATTTGGCCTCTCTTAACATACTAGATCTAAGAAAACTCATCAATGATCCTATATTGCATGACCCCACATGGCCTGCAATGCACACCAAACTACCTTTAGACATCCCCAAGTTTGAAGGAAAGGCAGGGGACGACCCTAGCAATCATGTCATGAATTTCCACCTATGGTTCTCTTCCAACAACATCATGGATGATTCCATCAGACTACGATTATTTCAATGTACACTCACTGGCCCATCAACCAAATGGTATGTAGATGAAAAATCGGGGTCCCATGCGACTTTCAAGTCCTTGGCCAAAGCATTTTTGACCTTCTTTCAATTACCAATCCGACATGAAAATGGTATTGAACTACTCTCTAATTTCAAACAAACCTCAACCACACATATCGATGATCACATTCATGAGTGGCGTAGATGACGTAGTTTGTGAAAATCCGAAACCACCAAACAACAATGTCTTGACTGGTTTCTCAGATCACTTGTCTCTCTCCTCGGTAAAGATGTAGTTTCCACCTTCCCTCAATTTGAAGAAGAAGCCATCAGTAAGGCTCAACAATATGACCTCATCTATTCACAATCAGGGTACTTATACATGGTACTACCTGACCTCCCTAAACCCGTGCCATTCGGTCAAGACAAACCTGGGATGTCTCACTCAGTAGACATATTGATTGGTAATACCACACACCACAGTCCTCAACCCCAACCACCACCAATGTATGGCACACCTCAATATCCGTCGGCGTATGGAGGAACCTCTTATTACCCCCCACCCCCTTATCAATAGCCATACCCTGTTGCTATTCCTCCACCCATCAGTGGGCCACCTCCGTCACCCCCAATACACCCACCTATCCAGACAAGTTCTGGTACCCCCTCTACCTCAGCTTATACTTTAAGTACTAGCGAAAGCGCCCCACCTTCCTACGTACCTTATGGATCACAAATCCCACAGAATCTGTACTTTCCATTTATTGGTCCACCACAACCCATGGTCCCCCCACACCCTCACGCTAGGGTGAATTTTGTTCAACCCTCTCCCGTTCAGCAATATCAAAATTTCGAATAGATGAATACGAAAAATCTGACCCATCCGTCGAATAATGCCAAAAAGAAAGGAATAAACAGGAACAATAACAACCCAAGCGAAGGCGGGATTCAACCCCAACAAAACCAACCTATTGGGGGAAACCAGAACCAAGGGAATCAGAACCCCCAGGGGGGCAATAACAACATGCATCAAGGGAGAAATAATAATACTATTAAAACCAACTTCCCTTATGCCCTTTGCGGTGAGTTCGGTCATTATACTCATCATTGCCCCCAAATCACTGATTTTAAATGGCTAAAAGACTAAGGCAGTCTACCACATCCTCCAACACCACCTGCCCCTCAGTAGGCCCCCAACAATACGTGAAACAACCCCCCCCAGTCATGCTGCAGAATCCCATTCCACACCAAGTTGTGATGAACACCCAGCAAGAGATACAACCTACCCCACCACAGTTGGGAAAGTACCTCAATCCAAACAATCTAGCAGATCGCATGATCCTCCTCACCAGTGAGGAAGAAATCCTTTTGTAAACACGTAATCGTCAATACCATGCACCCGCTGAGTCTCCTTCGATTCCTCCAAAAACAATCCCCACACCAATGGGACCCTCGTTGGTGACCCCTCGCCCTAACACATAACCACCTCTTTGCATCCCTCGCATCCCATTGCATAGGAATGTCCACAACACACAGGCTAGGGCAGCTCATAATTATAGTTTGGTTGATGACTTAGCACAATCCCCGGCTGCCATGTTAGTCCTAGAAGTCCTTTAGACTTGTCCCACTCAGCGGAAATCATTACTTTCCACCTTGGGGGTAGTCGACCCCGTATATACTCAACTCATTACATTTGATCTCGACAGTGAAGAACCTCTCCTTCCTGCTTTGATCACTTTTCAAATCCCAGTAAAAATTTAGAACATTACAGTTCATCGGTGCATCATCGATGAAGGTACATCCACATGCACTATGTCCAAATATGTATGGTAGAAACTTGGTTCCTTTGAACTCATACCATCTTCCATTACCTTATGATCTTATGACGGATGACCATCGTCTCCTGAAGGGCTGTTCCAAAATGTCCCCGTAGAACTCGGGGGCAAGACTATTCTCATTGACATTGAAGTTATCGATGCCCCACTCAATTATAATATCCTGTTCGGTTGTAGCTACATGTACGCTATGAAGGCAGTTGCCTCTTCCGTCTTTCGAACAATGATGTTCCCCCATAACGGGAAGATCGTTACCATTGACCAAGTCTCACATTACGAGCCTAACCCATATACCAACATCGATAACATTCTTCCTCTCATCCACATGAGTCATGATTCATACCCAATCATCGAAATGGGTCCCGAAATTTTCAGAGACCCATCATTGTTAGGAACTTACCATGGTGCACCACCACTCCTTCATTCTTCAAATAAAGTATGCGTCATATCATCCAACGAAACTGAAACAGAGGATACCCTTCCTCCTAGGGAGGATTCTATCATATCTGACGTCCCACTAGTCACAAAGCTCCCCCCTCACGAGACTCCTGCGAACTTGTCGACCCCACCAGTCCACAATTTCACCTCTCCCCAAGGCCATATTCTAGTTTGGGAGACAGTTCCCCAAGACATTACTCAAATTCCCTTCTTCTACCCTCCCCCCCAGCGTACAAGCTTTCCAAGTAGCCACAACGCTTACTCTCCCTAATATGGTGTTAGCAATTCCAGTTTGGTATTTACATCCACCATAGATGGTCCCTCAACCATCCCTTTCCCCCCAAAATGGAAGGAATCCCAATGACGATTCCCATACTCACTCCCACCATACCCTCTACACCCCCACTCACTACCCTCCCTACCATAGCTGGGGGTAGGAGAAAGAAGAAGGAGCCCACAACTCCACTTCCCTCTTTCACCCAACCCCCTTGCGCGCTATGTGAGAAAGATGGACACCAAACCAACAACTGCCCATCTTTGTCAGAGTTACAAAACTTGATAGCACTCAATCAAACTCCATCAAAACTCGCCACTATAGCAAGTACTGCTTCTACCACCCCTCACTCAAGTAGTAAAGGGCTGCAAACCAAATTCGCTTGTGCTATATGTTCAGAATATGACCATTATACCCACCATTGCCCATCACTGTCTCGCTTCTGGCAGACATTAGCTGCAGTACACCACAACTTCCAGAACAAACCCAATCCAGCTACATCATCCCTACCAAACATCACTGACATCCATTATGTCACAACTTCAGTCAATGAATGTATGAGGTGCCCTTGCTCTCTATGTGAATCCTTAGATCATTTTACATACCAATGTCGTATGATCATTGAATACAGGAAATGCCAATTGACCCTGATTCAAACCCCTACATAATCGATGGTTGACCTTACTGCGTCACTAGAAATTCTTCATATCATTTCTCCCAAACCCAAGGCCCTCCCGACGCCTCCGTGGTTCTTGGATGACTTATCTGAGGATTCACCTCCAAATCCCCCCAATTCTCCCATTAATTTCCCTACGGAAATTTTACATCAAACTACCATGGGTACTCCTCAGTACTTCGATATTTGGTTTATGTTGAGCGAACCATCACAATTTCATTGCGTTGTTCCCCTTGCTTCTTCATCACCAGGGGAAAACCACATGATGATAATCATCGATATCACTCCTTACGACCCCTTGTATTCCCATCAATTCCACTGTGACGAGGACATACTCGAAGAGTTAAACACCCCCGACTACCCATGGGATGTGCTACACCACCGAGCGCTCTTCTTTCCATAGGAATCCTCCATGCCTCCTAACCAACACCCCATATACGCATTCGAAACCAAAGATTTTATCCCATCAGGGCATATCGACTGGTTCAATAACCCCATTCCTTCCCCTGATTCTTTTGAAGAAGGCAACATGACCAACATTTTCTCGACCATCAAAATCGATATTTCCATAAAAAATGAAGTCGTCGAGGAAATCACCATTGGCGCCGCTTGCACTCCTCAAGAAATCACCGCCTATAAATCTCTCTTCTAAGAATATCGAGATATTTTTGCCTGTTCATACACATAAATTCCTGGCCTTGATCCCTCTATCGTCGAACATCGCATCGACACCTGGCCTGATATCACCCCAGTTCGTCAAAAACAGTGACCGCTACACCCATCCAAAGCAGTGGCCATCAAAGCTGAGATTGACAAACTACGCACGACCGGGTTCATCTACCCCATCACCCATACATCATGGGTTTCAAACCCTGTACCTGTTAACAAAAAATAGGGCACTATCCACGTTTGCACAGACTTTCGCGATCTCAAACATGCATGTCCCAAAGATAACTTTCCAACGCCTTTCATCGATCAAATTATCGATGACTGCGCAGGCCACGAAGCTCTATCCTTCATGGACGATTTGTCTGGTTATAATCAAATCCAAATCCACCCAGTCGATCATTACAAAACTGCATTCACTAGCCCTTTGGGTACTTTTGCATATCGGGTCATGCCTTTTGGATTAAAAAATGTTGGTGCAACTTTCCAACGGGCTATGACATACATTTTTCATGATCTGGCTCATATCATCCTGACATACTTGGATGACCTCACAGCTCAATCCAAGAATCACACCCAACATCTTGATGATTTACGAATCATCTTCCAACGGTGTGGTTAGTACAACATCCACTTGAACCCCCTCAAGTGTGTGTTCTGCGTCACTGCAGGGCGCCTCCTCGGATTCATCATTTCCCAAAGTAGTATTACCGTGGACCCCCTCAAAGTCCAAGACATCACAAAAATTCCACCTCCCCAGAATTTGCGTCAACTCCAGAGCCTACAAGGAAAAGCTAACTTTCTAAGACGATTTGTCCCAGACTACGCCACTCGTGCACACAGTTTCCTTCGCTTACTATGCCACAACATCCCATTTCACTGGGATGAACATGCCCAAAAAGCATTTGATGATCTTAAAATGGCGCTATCTAATTCCCCTTTAATTAGTTCACCTGACTATAATCGCGACTATATCCTCTACATATTGGCATCAACTGTCTCAGTAGCAGAAGTTCTCGTACAAATCACTAATGACGATCATGAGCACGTCATTTACTACGTTAGTAAAAACCTCTCCGGGCCAGCCTTGAAGTACAAACACAAAGAGAAACTAGCCCTTGCAGTCGTCCTCGCAGTCCAGAAACTACGTCATTACATTCTGCTTCGCACAACTAAGTTCGTAGCAGATTCCAACCCTATGCAATACTTGCTCAGTCGTCGACAAATTAATGGAAAATTTTACCGATGGATCGTTATCCTTCAGGAATACGATCTTGAATTCTCAACACCCAAGAGAAAGAAAGCTCTCGTCCTCGTCGAACTTGTCATGGCCTTCCCTTATGATACTACCAGTACCCCCATCAATACCGACTTTCCCGACGACCATCTCTTTTACATCACTTCAAATGATCCTTGGTACGATGACCTCCTCGTCTACCTCTGAACCCAAAAGTTTGGTAACCACCTCTCACGAGATGATAGTCGTCGTATTCGCCACCAGGCCCCCCGCTACCTCCTCATCAGGGACATCTTATACCTGTGAGGGGTCGATACCATACTTCATCGATGCTTGACTATTGACGAGGCTGATAGAGTCTTGAATGACTGCCACAACGACGCATGTGGGGGCAATCTTTTGGGAATGTCCACTGCTCAGAAAATCATCCGAGCAGGTTATTTTTGGCCTACATTGTTTCATGATTGCATTCACATCGTGAAACGATGTGAGAAATGTCATCTTTACGCCAACAAAGCACGAGCACCACCTGCTCTTCTTCACCCAATCATTACTGCCGACCCTTTTTGTAAATGGGGCAATGACTTCATGACCTTTAATCCCCCCTCCAACAATGGCCACAAATACATTGTTGTCACAATTGACTACTTCACAAAATGGGCAGAAGCTATGCCCACCTTCAACCATACCGCTGACACCACAGTGCATTTTTTATTTAACCACGTCATATCCCGCTTTGGAGTACTGTTGATGGGAAAAATTGACCGCTCGCCAACTGGAAGAGTGAATCCTGTCCGGGGTTGTCTAATTAACCCAATCCGTTTGGATTGACTCACTCTGACGGGTTTAATGGCTCCATTGGCCAATCTAAGGTCCTAAGAGAAACGAAAAATAAATAAAAGAAATGCAATAACTTACTAATTACTAATCACTGAAATATATATGTACACACACACACACACACACACACACACACACACATATATCTATATACAGTTTATCTAAATAATATTTATATAATAGTTCTATTTATAATATATACAATATGTATAAATCACGAGTTTTAATCTGAACTCATAAAAATTGAATGTAAAATGGTTCTTTTAATGACAGTAATAAAGAAAGCAAAGTACTACTTGTTTTTGGTTTTTTTTTTTTAATCTATATGCATTCGTAAGATCAAATATTAAACTACTATTTTAAACAGAAAAATATAGACAGTGAAAATTATACTATATATAAGAACTTCTATAATAAGCAAGCAAATGAAATAAAAGAACAGAATAACCTATTAATCACTTGAGGAGTATGCATCCAACTGTTCACGTAAATCATACATCATTCCATCCACGAGATAAATCTGCTGTGCATTTTCACACTGTTTGGCACAAACGCTAAACTGTGCATTGACTGGTGTATTACAGTGATATAATAGACTAACATGATGAAAAATAATTACAGTGATATAATAGACTGCAAGTAATAACATATAATATTAATCCTACAGTTACATCTTGCATTTAATCAATCAACATGTCTAAGGCAAACCTCATAATATGAATTGAAAGATCATTCACTTTTTTGATAAAACTGAAGCATAAAATTGTGAACTATGAAGGAAAAACTATCTGGACAACAAAATAATCTGCGAAGACTAAAGCTATCAGCAGTCATTCAATTACCAAGATAAACAAATTATAGATCGCAACAACATTCACAGAAGACTAAAGCATAAATTAAATATTTGTTATGTCTAAATTTGAGTATAAGCTGTTCACAATAAGCCCCAGGCCAAGATGCCTCTGATTACAAAAATGATGGGTTTATAAAGGCCTAAGAAAATATAACTATTTCTATTCCTGAGATCAAATATTTATTTCAAAAATAAAAGGGGGATGCAACCACCCAGATCCTACTAAATCCTCCAAAACTAACAACAATTCATTTCTGTTCATACAAAATGCATCAAAGATATGACTGGAAGGTCTCAAGGATTCCTTAGATCAATTTGTAATCATGGATTCCTAGATATCCTGAAAGAAAAAAGGAAAATAGAAAAATTTTAGATACATTTTCAACCATTCATTTACACAATTCGAATTAACATAACTGGCTACATAATCTATTTAATGAACAAACAAAACCAATTTATTTTATGAACAAACAAAACACTATTTTAAGATAAAAGAAATCTTACCTAAAAATCAAATCATATTACACAATCTTTGAATTTATTATTGCTGTTGCTGTCTCAACATTCTTTAAAATGACATTTCCTGTAGTTTTCATGCATTTTTTACAGAGGCATTAGGCTGTATATTTTGCTCACGGGTCTGTTCAGCAGCTTGTGGATCAGGTAAGGGTTCATTGTGGGTGCCTTTAACACAAGCCTGGGTAGATGCTCTAGGATAGATATTAGTTTCTTCGATCACAGGTTTGTCAATTTCTAAAATGCTAGGGTTAGCAAAGCCAATTCAGGTCAAAAATGAATCCCAATCATCATTCTATGATTTCAATTGATGCACCAGCATAATTTTAATTAATCCATGATGGAAGAGGCTTGAGTCTGACCGCTTCTTTCTGTATCTTTTACCCATTTTATAAAGACTCCTCAATAAGTAATACAACATGTTCAAAGGAAAGCCCATAAAAATCATAAGCATATGCAAATGGTACAAAAATACAAGACCAAAACATCCCTCACATGTAACAAATTCTTTTACCACAATAAGCAAACCAAAACGCTTACCTCAACCACAAATAAATTATGAGATTTTGACCTCTAAAGGATGAGTTGTATCTCTGGAAGGATCCAATTTCTGGGAAAACTGCTCACGATGAAGGTAAAGGGGCTCATTTTGGTTTTGGGTTTTCGAGGGTTTGATCTAATTCACAACCGTTTGCTCATAATAGCTCCCACAAAAACATGTCTCTGGCAGGAAATTACGGGGTTGACCAGACTGTAACAAAAGCGACTCAAAACAATTGTGGGTTTAGATGATAGAGGTAGGAGAGGTAACTCTAAACGAATACCTATAAAATAAGCAGAGAGCCTGTGTGATCAAAATAAAGATATGTAGGTCTTGGTTATGGGGTTTGAACACTCCTGGTCATGAATGTTCCAGTTCATCACACTACCCAAGATCTCAATTCGAAGTGAGAGGCCTGAGTGATGTTAGGTTCGAATCTAACAATAGGAGACATAGTGAATCAAATAGGCCATCAACTAGACAGAGCGCGTAGGTAGGGTTTGAGAGAACAGAACATAGCCATAACCCGAGCCCGATAAATACCAACAGTCTATAGCATATAAAGAAAAGACAATCATTTGTTTGACAAGAGTGTGAGGGGTATCACAGAGCCCGAGACCGGGTCTTGAAATGATAACCTGAATGTAATCATATTGTCACCTCTCATGAAGTACAACCATGACCAGATCATTTAAAATGATAATAAGTGCGCAACATAGTGGGTTTGATCATAAGGTTTGATAGAATGAACTTGTGAATCAAAGCCTAGTAATGAGAAAAAAAAAACCAAGAATCATACAAACAACTATACCAATGCTCAAATCAAAGGTCCTTTGTTAATATAACTTACAATCCCAAATCATGTTTAGTATCCAAGGAATTGAAACAAAGAGAATAGTCTTCAAAGCAAGGCTTCATTAAAAAATTGTAGAGACACTTTGTATTTCGAATTTTTTTGAATAGAATGATAACACAGTCATATGTTCAAATGCTTCATTTTTCATGCTTTTAGTCATGAACGAAGCATGAAAACAATGACAATAGGGAAAACTGAAAACTTACGATTGTTGTTTCGAAAATTTCTTACGAAGGACAGAATAATGTATGACCCTTAGTTAGGTAGCTACTTAAATCATTTAATTGATATAAAAAGTTAAGAATATTGTTGAGTTGCCAACAAGTACCCCTCCAACTAGTTTCTGATCATGGGAAACACTTCGAGAATGAGATTTTCGTCGAACTCTCATCTTGGTTAGGATTCTCCCACAATTTTTCCTCACCATATTACCCTCAGTCTAACGGATAGGTCGAAGCAGTTAACAAGGTCCTCAAGACCATGTTACAACGCACGGTTAATACACATAAGACCAATTGGAATCATATGTTATTTTTTGTTCTATGGGCTTACCGTACGACTGTGAAAATGGCCACGGGTTTCATACCATTTCATCTAGTTCATGGGGTTGAGGCCACTCTTCCCATCGAGTGCGAAATTCCCACCTTACGCACCACAATTGAGATATTACCCGACACTGCTCCAATGGAGTAGCGCTTGCTGAACTTAGAGTCCCTGGATGAAGATCGTCGATCTTCATTACAGAACAATGAGGCAGCCAAAAAATGGTCAAAGGCCACCTTTGATCGCCATGTCAACCTTCTCTCATTCCATGAAGGCGACCTTGTCCTTGCTTATGATATCGCTCATGATACCCTTGGTCATGGAAAATTCGAGTCACTATGGCATGGTCCCTACATTATCCAACATTGCCTCACCAAAGACGCTTACATCCTGGCCTCTTCCGAAGGCCTCTCTCTCAAAGAACCCGTCAACAGGTTATACTTAAAGAAAGTTTATGCCCAAGCGTAGCAATTCTACTTTAGGTTATTTTTTTTCTAGTGTTTTTAATCTTTTTTCCATCCCTCACATATAAACTATCATTTGTGCTATTGACATATGCTTCCTCCACCGGCCTACCACATCGGTTACGCTGATGGTGCCAGTCGTTGGACACAAAATCTCACTTCGGCAGCTTGGGCCCTCTATACCCCCTCACATGAAATGCTCCATTCGAGCGGCATATGTTTGGGTTTAGCCACCAACAACCAAGCCGAATACACTGTCGTCATTGGCCTCCTCATCGATGCCCAACATCATCGTATTCATCACCTTAGCGTCTTTCTCAACTCTCAACTAGTCGTTCTCCAACTCAACAATGTGTACCGCATCCACAATCCTTGCCTCTTTCAAAAATACCTGCAGGTTAGAATTTTATCTCGACATTTTGATTTCATTACATTTACACATATTCCAAGACAATTGAATCAAATTACAGATAACTTAGCTAACATGGTGTTAGATTGGCATATATCACATCAAGATACCTCTACACATACATAACAAATATTAAAAACCTGTCACAACATATATAGATTAGACATCATCAAACATTAAAAACACAGGTAAACATCACATAGACCCCAAAAATGTACACTCATATATATATAAATTGGTCACCAGTTCCATCAAAATGTTTACATACAAAACATCATATACAGAATCCGCAGGCCAGTACAACACCTCGGTACAAAATGGGCTCACCAACCTATATACAAAAATACAAAAATGCATAGAGAACCACTTAAGGTGCCTCTAGAGCACCACCTCCTGCCCCTCCCTTATACGGTGGTCCTCCACCCACTACTGGTCCCTCTGGACCGGGAGGTAACCGTCCAGTCATAGCAGCACCTGCTACCACTGCTCGTCGTACCATGGCTCGCCATGCTGGCGGAACCCCCACGCACTGCTCCAGGATGCCCTCATCCTGGATACATGACCACATGCCCTCAGGCACACCCTATAGCACCGCCTTCAGGTGGCGGCGAATATCCTCAAAATCTACTCTGGCATCCGCCGAAGGAGCATGTGATGGCCCAACACCTAGGTCATCAAATCGGCATCTCCTCTCTTCTCTCTCATCCTCAGCTGGTTTCGCCCTAGCATCCTCACGCCGACGTCTCTCTCCTACCTGCAGCCCTCCCTGCGACAGTCTCCCCGGCTCCTGGTGAGCCAGCGCCCTCAACAAATCAACCTCGTGCCCGCGAGGTGCCAGATCTGCACATACAAACAACCAAATGATAGTATCAACATCTATACCATATACACATGTCACGCTATCTCAAAAAATATATATATCAAACTCATAAACATACCTCGATGATCAAAAACCTCCCCTGGAGGTAACACCATGTCTAGATCACCCCGGAAGTCAACACCAGCATAAGGATACTGCAGTATAACCTACGGCATCTTCCGCCACACCTACGCCGCCTCAACCGTAAAGAAGTGGCTGCCCTCGTCACCACCATGGCGAACCAAAATAGTCGACCACCACCTCAGTCGCGGCTCTCGTGCCCCAGGAGTTCCCAATAAAATCCTATGGTGCAACATAGGCACCCTCTCCAAGAACCAGACCACTAGGATGGACCCAAAGGCAAAGTCCCCTGTATTAGTGGACCGACAATGGTCCAGCTACCCTACCATCCTGGCATGCAGCGTAAGCCCCCAAGCAAAGTGCTCACTGGCCAGTACCCTCTCCATAATACTCAGCTAACCACCATTGATTCGCTGAGTCGCAAGGGACCCATACACCCTCACAATCATCGCTGCTATACAATGATGCGCTAGAGCATCCATCGCCCTGATGCTCACGACAGAGCCCGACATAAAGTTCACCCTGGAATAGTACCTACAACCCACTGTCACTAATGCCACATCCACAGGTAACATCGGCTCTGCTGGTAGGGGCGTTCCCCGAAATGGGAGCCTAGTCAAAAAATATACATTCTCCACCGCAGTGAAGGCAATCTGCTCTCCCCGCACCATAAAACAATGTAGGTCCAGACTCCACATCCAGATAAGAAACTACAAGAGACACTCCTACGCCTGTATCAACGGGCACTCAAAGAACTTCAACAGCCCACAGGATGCCAAAGTAGCATGAACCCCCGACTCCTTAATCGCCACGACATCCCTTAGCTGGGACTAATATTTCTCTCACCAACCGACCGACATCGTGCTAAATGATCACCTGCAGCCACATAAAACAGTCCTAGGTCAGCCACATTGACCATAAAAACATTCAAAAGATAAGTTCTACACCCATCAACCTTTCCCCCAAGGCGTGGCTGTTTAATCCATAGGTGCACACACATGAGTGCCTGTTCACCCCATAGGCGCGCATGTATGCGTACCTATTCACTCCACATGCACACACTCAGGTGCGCCTGTCCATCCCAGAGGCATGCATGCGTGCGCACCTTCTCACCCTACAGGGGTGCCTCCATGCACCCCTGTCACGAACACTGGCGCGCATCAAAGTGCACCTGTCCATTACAAAGCCGCGCACACATGCGCCGCTGTGTAGCCAACATGCGCACACATAATGTGTGCCTTTGTCCCCCTTACGGGCATCCCCATGCCCGACTATCTAGACAATAGGTGTGCACTTGTGTGCACATATTTCCAGATCTTCCGTGCACTTGGGGGCCCACACCCATAAAACCTCTTGTAGGACCCTCCGTATAGGCCCTGCCCATAAATGAAAAACCTACTTCTATGCAGGATGATCAACTACTAACCTGAAGCTCACTAATCCTGAATCGACTGCCTCACTCTCCCAGACTCTCCAAATCTCCTCTGAATACATCTCTTCCAGTCACTTTGGAAGCAAGTACAAATGAGGTGGCAATGTGGGCCCTACAACTATATATAGGCCTTTCCGCCAAACTTCCAATCACCATTCCGGGAGCTTCGGGTGTCCGTTCTTCGATCCGTCTTCAGCCATGAGATCACCATCCCATCATCTACATCATGACAGTCCCCGGGCCACTTTTTATCCTTAGCCCCCGGGGCACCATTTTTTCATACCCCGTCTAGGTACGCATGCTCATGTTCAAAATTATCAAATAAATGCTCATATGTTCAATTCTCTTTAGATATTGTTCACGTCGGGTATTTGGTTTTCATGTGTGTAGGTACTTGGTCATCATACATCAACGCCACCCCTTCAGGTATACAATCAACACTGACATGTAATCATTCCCTCTGAATCTCAATTGCATCTCCAGTCACACCCTCTGACCTTTGCCTATAGGATCTCCATCTCTGGCTCTACAGTACCAACACCTCCATTTGCATCTTAGGTACTGTCACCCGGTAGCACTCTCCCCCTCATGAGTTGTCTCATTCATAGCACCCTTTTGCACTTTGACACTCATGTTGTTTTTTTTTCAACCCTTTAGGGATGGGAGTCCCGATAGTTTTACATCATGTCGCGAATCAGCCACATACTCCTTCTCCTCATTTTGCTAGCTTTCCCAATGGACTCCTATATTATCTCTTCAAGGTTCTATTTTGACTGCACCTCCACAGTATCATCAACCCTCCATTTCATCCACAATCAGTTTTCCACTCTGCAAATTTCCCCTCATTTCACCTACCTCATACAGAAACCCACCCATGGGGCCCCCACTCTCCACCAGTTCTCCAAGCAAATTGTGCCATATCCGGGCCAACCATATTACATTGGGGCACCCGTTTCTGTATTTGTACACTCATCCCAACTTATTCTTTATTTATTTGGTACATTGTAAAAAGCCTTTGTTTTTAGCATTTACATTACCTTTTTGTCGTCACCTTTGGCGACCTTCTTTCCTTTTTGGAAAACGCAACCCATGTCTCCCTTGGTTGGGGCACTCCTTATCCTCTACCCTTGTTGACATCATCCCTATACTCTGATTATCCCATAGGACACTTACCTTGGCCCTCTGAGTTTGTTCACTTTGTCCCGCCTCTGGCACAACTTATCCCACGTCTTGTTGTCCCCCTGACACTCGACTTAGTTGAATGTTTGTGGCCACTTATACTTCACATATACCCCCAACCAAGGGAAGTCTTGAGTCTTCATACACCTTGAATTCGACCATGTACCTCCTCCAGTTACTAACCTCACCTAGTAGATTTCACGAAGCCCTTTTCTTCTGGGAGTCGCGTCCCCCTTTTGTCGACATCAACACAGTTTTCCAGAAGGGAGACAGTATCTTGACTCTCATTACCTTTCCAATGAGAGATCTTGGACGAAATAGGGAGAACCACAATTTATCCCTGCTATCGTTGACCCCCGTAACATTTGACTTCAACACTTTCTCATGTTACGGTGGGTCTTACTTTGCGACTATTGCAGTTATTTCTTATATTTTCCGAAGACCTCTGAACTTGGCTGGGCTATCACTGCCTACATAATCCATGATATTTCTTACAAATTTCACTACCTACCGTTCAAAGTATGTTCCTCCATAGAATAATCTTTTTCCTTTATCACGACTGCCCCCGAGGGCGCTGCAATTGTCTACATCAACACATCACTCGTGTTTTGAGTTACATGACACGAGCATGGGGCATGCCCGCCTCGTTTGTACACAGTTTATTTTTACACACCTTATGGAAGGTTGGGTTCTACATGTTCCCTTCTCCCTCCAATGGGTAACTCTTGACAATCCCAATATCACTCTCTCTTACAACGACACTCTCAGTAGAAGAAAAATTGATGGATTTTGGCTATACGTATGCTCCTAACCTCATCCATCAGGGGGCATATGTTATCATTGAAATTTCATCTGAAAATGGTTACAAGAATTCAACATCGCCAAACAGTTATGAGGTCACCCATAGACCAAAATTACCACAAAAGCATTTCCAAAGGGTCAAAAACTATACAACCAGTGACAAAATTAAAGTGTGCTATGACTACACAGGGCGCGCGCGCACATGTGCCCGATGCGCGACTCTGGTCGCAAAAAGCCACGCACATATGAGAACGGTGCATTTATGAGAGTGGTCGACCTCCCACCCACTTCTGGTTCAGCTTCCAAGTTTATTTGACACTCAAATATGGACTGGATCCGACTGGGTGGCTGGTCAAAGACCTAGAAATGCCCTAATTAGCCTCTTTACACACTACAAGCTGGTTGAACAATACCTCAAAGAAGTGCTATAAAAAGGCCATGGGTGCACTTCATTTTTCAAGGAATTTCATTAGCAAAGTTATGCTGCCACTATTCTCTTGAGGAATCCTCTATTCTCACCAAGACTATACTAGCATCATTGCATTGGGCAATCCATCTCACCCTTGAGTGGATTAGCAATGAATTCTTTTACCATTTTCATTTTCAAAGTTGTAAGAAGAGCTTCTTTGTGGGGGTCCAAGTGTTAAGGTCCTAACCCACACATAGGTAGATCAATGTATTCGGATGTAATAAAGGTCAATATTAATAAGACCTTTCAATAAAATAGAATAAGG
>JZKD02S0428768.1:116226-132446 GCA_000966675.3 Picea glauca
ACTCCTAGAACTTAACTCTAAAACTAATCTAGAAACTAGGGACCACCCCCCTTTGGCTTCCCTAGGAGTGAGCCTAGACGGAAGAGGTTCCGGTCAAAGTGACAGCGTGGGCTGTGAATCTAGGCATTGTGACTCCAAGGACACACTAAGTGAGTCGGACTTAGCTCACATTTTCAAGTGTGTATTAGGATGACAACATCTTTGGCATCGTTGCCGGGGATAAGTCATTTATCCTTGGTCAAAACGACTTTAACTTAATTCTTTAAGAACTAAATAATAAAAACTTTTAGGCCTTAAAATTCTTTGAGCTTGCATTGGCTACCCATGTGTGATTCTTGTCTAAGTGGCGACTCCATTGAAAAAATCTGTCAAGTGTACTACTAGGAGCACCTCACAAGGAGTGGTTTATTCTTTTCCCGAACCCAAAAAGGTTTATAGGAGGAGGCTAAACCGCTTGGCTCCTAGGAGACTACTTGAAAGTCTTAGGGAGGAAGCACTCAACAATATCCAATACTTGTTCTGAACTAATAATCAACCAATTATTAATAATCTCACTAATAATCCTAATGTAACGATGACTTCCTGTTTGAGTCCTTTGAACCTTGCAACAATATAGGGTGCCCCTCACGATGTTCCCAAAAAATCCATTGACAAGTTGCCTATTTTTCACGGGAACAATGCTATAAGTGCAGGTCCCACATTGCAAGTTTTGACAAATGTGGGGATAAGTATTGTAAAGGTCATAACGAAGAAGATGTGAAGATGACCTTGTTTGTCTTTTCTTTAGAAGGAGATGCTGGCGAATGGTTTTTAGATTTTCCTGCAAACAAGTTTACCACCCTTAATTTAATATTGGATGAATTTAGGAAGATATGGGGTGACCAAAAGGATCATAGATTTCAGCTGGGTGCTCTAACCACTAATCATAAGAAGGAAAATGAAACCGTGTTAGAGTTTAACATTAAGTTTAATAGCTTGGTAAAGTGCCTTCATCAAGACGTAAAGACTTCAGATGCTGTAATTTTGATTTATTATATCGAGGCTTTTGAGAGTGAAATGAGGTATGCCTTAAGGGATAAGGATCCTCAAACTTTACCAGCAGCACAAGAAACAACTATAAGTATTGAACATAATATGTTTGAGGCTAGGAAGTCTAATATTCCTGGTTTTACTAGAGGGTATTCTTCCCAACCTTACGAGGAGAAGAAAAATAACGTTGAAACTTAGAAACCCTCTAACGATGGAATAAAGGAACTTGCTCAATTGATTAAACAAATGGAAATTAATCATGCCAATCAACTCAAGCAAATGGAAATCAACCAAACAAATCAAATCACTGTCTTACAAAACAAGTTGATATCCATGGAAAGGGGTCAAGCTAGTAGGCCCCCACATCAGAAAAATAACAAATGGCCTAGGAAATCCCCTCCACAAGATCAAAGACCACCAAATCCATTGGAATCCACTAATTGGGTTGATTGCCAGGCTATTCATTATTGTAGACCTTGTGAGCAATTTCATGATGAATCAACTTGCCAAGTTTTCCTTCAGCTTTATGATGAGGAAGGACCTTATGGATCTTTGAATGAACAAGTTAATATGTTTGGTCATGAATTTAATGTTGGCATGTATGATTGGATGGATTCTGATGAACCTGATGGGGAAGTAGAAGACATGATTTGCATGGGTGGTGTTGTGGTGGATAAGGTAACATAAATGTTTGGTCCTAAGCCTACTCCACAAAAAATAGCTAAAATGGCTAAATTTAAAGGCATTAACTATCAAAGGAATGGGAACAAAAGTCAAGATAAGAACCAAGCAAACATTCCCAAGGTAGCTTCAAACCCCCCTAAGTCAAATGTGTATGCAAATTCAGAATTAAGTATTCACTTAGGAGGATGGTTAAGTAACGCAAAAATGTTGGTGCCTGTGTCCGAAATAATGAAGATTCCTTCCCAGAGGGAGAAGTTGCTCAAAGCCATAGATTGTCCTTCTCATAAAAGTGTTGATATTCCACCAACGACAACTTATTAGGATGCACCGATTATTCTGCAAAATATGGATAGGGGAAATGAAAAGAATAAACCTTTCTTCCTATCCTTGCTCGTGAATGATTTTATTCTTCATATTTGTATGCTAGATTCAGGAGCCACTTCAAATGTTATGACTAAGAGAGTGATGGAGAAATTAAACTTAAGAGTATCTAGGTCGTATCATAACATTTGTGCTATGGATAGCAGGACAATTGAGGTGCATGGTTTGATTAAGGGGTTACAAGTACACTTAGCTGCATTCCCGTATATCATGATTGAAATGGACATTGTTGTAGTTGATGTGTCAGATACTTGGGGTATGTTGCTAAGTAGAAAAATAGATGCAAAATTAGGTGGTAGCTTAAAAATGGACTTAACTTACACCACCATTCCAACTCCAAATGGGTTAGAGTTTAAATTGAATAGAGAGTTGGAGAGGAAATATCATGTGGAAATTCATAGGAAAAAGAAGAATGAACTTGTTTTTAAGGAAGTAGAAATGGGATGTTATGAGATAGAACATACACCAACCTTTACTAAGATGGAACTTAAAAGCAAAACCCCAAGCATATGCAATGTTTGGGACCCCATGGATTCTTTTGATGGAATTTTTCTTGAGGAAAGTTCGGACAAAACACATAATCATGTGCCTCCTTCAGAGTTAAAGTTAGAGTTGGATTTATCAGTTAAAAATGTGTCATCAACTCAACCTGCATCAACATAATCAGTTAAACGTCAGAGATAGTCAGATGGGATTCTCGGGCCACACCCTCCTGGTTTTTTAGAGATTGGGACAATAAAATATAGAATAAGTAATGAAAATCTGATGGGAATTACTAAGGATGATAAGGTCAATATTGAAAAAGTAAAGTACATCATCCCTAGTAAAAGGTATGCCAAGCCTTTTAAGGATAGATTAAGTTCAAATTTTTTTCACTTGGCACCTATGGAAAACCATCAGAAATTTTTTAAGGGGAACAACCCCAAGTGGCCTAAGGCTAGAAACTGGGATTCACATGAAAGAATAAATAGTTAGCATAAAGTGTATCAGTCTTCTAGCAAATTTTCTCAGTCAGTGGGACGACATAAAGTCAGACATGCTAGTGAGAGGACCCCTCCTTGAAAGTGTTTCTTCATTTGGAAACTTGGTGTCCAAAGGGACACCCTCTGTAACGTATCTCTAACCTTTCTCCTTGTATTTCAATTTTGTATTATTTCATTCATTATGTTGATATGTACTTAGATTTTTTATTTTTTATTTTTATTTATTTATTTATTTATTTTTATTTATTTTTTTTCTGTACCATCGATTCATTTTGTATTATAGATGTTGTACTTTAGTTATTTTGTGTAAATGTTGTATATATCATTCATTTATTTAATCATGTATATATTTGTTCTTATGTTGGTTATTGGTGAGCAATCTGTTGTAGGTGTTGGATTCTCGTATGCTCTCCATCTCGAGTGAGAAGATCGAACACACGTCCCCAAGTGGAGCCAGATGTTGACCGCCTCTCCAACATAGGTGGTCAACTCCATGTGCCATGAAGAGATTCATCATTAGATGCAAATTTGTTGAAGCCTTTTGGTTCTACAAGGCATTGTTTGGCCCCAAAGATTATTTTTGTAACTGGAATTTTTGCACCCCTGGGTGGGTCAATAATGTAGTAGGTTTGCATGAGTCATGTCTAGGCCAGTTACCTTGGGATAGGTTCACTGGGAGAGTTCCTTTCACTGAGGTTTTTTTATCCTCAGGTTATCAATTGGGCTTTTCAGCCTTATTGATTTCCCTTGAGTTTTTCCCGCACACTTGCAATAATTCCTCCAAAGTGGTGAACGACATTCTAGTGGGCTTATCTTTTGGTAACTATTGTAGGGAATCATTGTAAATGACCATGAAAGACATATTATAAAGTTTCACGGAATTCCGTTGAGTTTAGTATAGTTTTTTTTTAATTAATTAATTTTTAATTAAATTTTCCTAAGTTTGGAGGTTTAATTATTTAATTAATTAATTATTTTTGAGCAAAAATTGTAAAAACTAGGTCCTTGGACTTTTGATAGGGGTATTTGTGCTCAAAATAAATGTAATAGAACCCCCCACATCCATGTACCAAGTTTCATCTCAGTCGGACAACTTTTGCTATGGGTTTTTCCACTCGGAGTGCCAGCCAGTCAAAAAGAACAATTTTAATTGCTAAAGTCCAAACATGGCAAAAATGTAATTTTTAAAAATAAGTTAAAAGGATGATGTAAAGATGGATAAAGGTGAGATACATTTTTCCTAACCTTTTCCAACCCTCACATCACCCCCCCACCTAGCCGTAAAGAAAAAACGTCACTTTTCCTAGAGTGGTGTGCCTTCCTTCTAGAAAGTCTCCAAAAAGTAAAAAATGATAAAAAAATCAATGGGAGACTTATGCTATCCCTTGGTACACTTTTCCTAGCCTCCCACTACCTCTTTGCTTCATCCCAATTCCTCTCCACTCCCCTTCCCTCATTAATTCCTCTCCTCTCCCCAAAATGGTGCGCCCTCCAAGGAGAGTTACCCCCCCCCTCTCGTGGATCTCCTAGGAAAATTCATTTTTTGATGGTTGGGCTCCTTTTTCTCCCTTGGCACGCATCCCATAAGCCTCAAACTACTCTTTTGTGTGATCCCAACATTTCCCACACCAATCTACACCCTATATCTGTGATCTAAACCCTAGATGGTGTGCCCTAGCCTTGGTATCTCATCTTGTGCTTGGTGGTGGACACTTGGAATTGATCCAAGAGAGATAGGTTTGCCTCTCCAAGTATAAATAGATCCCCTTCCTCACTCCCAACTCACCATATCTTGAGCTAATGTTATGCTACTTGACTTCTCACACACTCTCTCTCTCTTTCTTTCCACATTTTCCATTCTCTAGCTCTTGAGTAATAAAGAGAAAACTTTGGAGGACTATTGGAAGAGTTATGCACATGCTTTTTCTTGCCATACACATGAGGTAAAGTTTTTCAAATTTGTTTGGTGATTGCACACATTGGATCTAAGGTAAAATGTTACTTGGGTAGATCTATCAATGCACATGCTTGTAGATCTATATATCTTGTTTTTCTAGATAGGACTGAAATGTCATCTTATTAGTATATGCAACACATTATCTCTTGTATGCACATCACCTTTCAAGTTTTGCAGGTTTAGCTTCAAGGGTTTCATTGGGAATGCACCAAGGAAGATTCTTCCCTTGAAACACATACAAACTTAAATCTTTCTCACCCTTTACTCTTCTTCTATTTGTTGTTCACTTTCACATATATTTCAGCTAGTTTAACTTAGAAAGATAGGTCATTTATATCAAAATTTATCAACTTTTCTTAAGAAAAATTTTTGCATTAAAAAGGCAAAAGTTTTTCTTCATTTTTTTTGTTGTGTGTAGCATTTCCAACAAGGATACCTTACTGGTTTTTGCAGGTTCAGATCTGGTTGAGAGGGGTTTTGGCTACCCAAAGGCATCCACACAACACTCAAAGACCCCCCAAAGGGAATGGTAGCTATTTCACAACCTTCTTTCTCTTTCTCTATCTTCTTGTGCTTATTCTCCTTCATTTCTTGTTGATTTTAGTATCTTATATCTTGGGAGAAGGATTGGTACGACCTACCTCCCAAGTGTGAGCTTGGATCTAGATCTAGATTAGAGTTTTTCAACTCAAAATCACATTCCTAAGCTAGGACGTGGGGTTAGTGAGCTTCTTACTTCCCTTGCTTGCTTGCCTCTCTTTATTATTTCTCTTGCTTGCCTCTCTCTCTTTCTTCTTCTTCTTTCTTCTTTCCTTTTCTCTTTCAAGCATTCTCTAAGCAAGATAAATAATTTCTTACCTATTGGGAGAGGAATACCCCAAGTGGTAAGGTTAGGGTTTAATTTGTGTTATTGATCTAAATGCTTGATGTTTTGATATGTTCTAGATCTAGATCTCACACATAATAAATATCTAGCTTAAGCCTATTGGGCATAATCAACTTAGCTATATCTATTTGCATGCTTAAAGCTCCTCAAAGTTTAATATTTACTTTACATGCTTAAATCTAACCCTAAATTTTTAAATGCTTCAATAAGTGAATGGTGTTTTTCCTTCATGCTATGATCTATTAAGGCCACTTGCCACATATTGGAAATAATTTCATTGATAAGTTGATAGTGTAGGAAAACACATAAATTTTCTTTCTTACACTTAACATTCACATCTAAATGCTCTTAATCATAAGATAAGTGTGTTTGTCTTTCATTTCTTGGGTGGCAAGTTGTTCTTGCCCTTGTAATTTGCTTCTTTACTTTGCAAGCTATCTATTTGTGCATTTAGTGATTTGCTCTCACATAGCATATATGTGTTAATCCCTTTTCATTTGTAAACTTAATCAACACATTTTAGGCTGAAGTGAGTTTCGGCCAAGTCACTAAATCACATTTTAAAAGTGTCATAAAATCTTTAAAACACTCTAAAATACACCTAAAAGGCTACCTAATTCACATATCAACTTAATAGACTCTTTGGGGTACCTTAGACCACCATATTAACCATCTAAAATGGGTATTGAGGAGGGAAACAGACGGTGATAGGATGGGGACGGTCTCATGGCACGAAGGAGTGTCCTTTCCGTAAAAAGTCAATGCTTTGGGCTGACTGTGACAACTAGGGTTAGCCTCGTTGCTACACTATCAAGCATCCAAAAACCATTTGGAAATAGGAGGAGGAGGATTTGGTGAAAACTTAATAAAGGTAACTAAAATCTAAAGATGTTAAGAAACCTTTAATAATCTAACCTTGGGCTTAATCATATAAAACATTTCGTGGGTTAAATAACTAAGAGTAGGTCATCTCCATAATACTTGTGCTTAAAACTTCTAATTCTTCTTTGTTGATGTGTTGATGATAATGATGCGCTGATGATAATAAATGTGATATGATGCTTTGATCTCCTTATATCCTGCACACAAATACTTAAAAGTGGTTAGCTTGCTTGTTGTACTCTAGCATTCTTTATTTGTAAATCGTGTACTTAATATTTGATTCAATTATTCTTTTGTATATCTTGTAATCATATTTGTAATGAATCACCCTTTAACTTTGTTGAACCCTTGCCCAATCTTAGGCACTAGTCTTAGTTTCCCTAGGAAAATATTTTCTTAACATACTAACCTTGCATCTTGCATTGCTGCCTTAGCATATTAGGTTAGAACCCCCCCCAAACCTTAACAAACTAAAATCAACTCCTAGAACTTAACTCTAAAACTAATATAGAAACTAGGGACTACCCCCCTTTGGCTTCCCTAGGAGTGAGCCTAGACTGAAGAGGTTCCAGTCAAAGTGACAACATAGGTTGTGAACCTAAGCATTGTGCCTCCAAGGACACACTAAGTGCGACAGGCTTAGCTCACATTTGCAAGTGTGTATTAGGATGGCAACATGTTGCACTCTCTAATAGGAGAGTGGGATCGACCAAGGATGGGATCAGATCGACCGCATTGTTAAATGGTTCAACTAAGGACGTGACCATATTGACTGTTAGGATCCTAACCCGCACATAGGTAGAACAATATATTCGGATGTAATAAAGGTCAACATTAATAAGGCCTTGCAATAAAATAGAATAAGTTGAATGTAAGAAGACCTAATAGAATCTTCCGCTTCTAGAAGGATCTTCCTCTAGATGCTTCTTTTGATAAACATATTTAGTATAAATAGGAGTCGAGGGTATACGAACCCTAGGTTGGATATTATTGTAATATATCTTTGCTTGACTGGAGGTTGCCCCCTCAAAGAGGCCCGCGACCATTGCTCTCAGAATCAAAGTGTTATTTCTGTTGTTATTCTTATATCCTTTTAGTGTTATTGTGGTTGTTATGGTTATATTGCTGTTATTCTGCCATTTCTAGCATTTTATTTCTATTCTGCATAATTTTTATATCTGGTATATTACATTTACTACTTGATCAATCAAACCGACCGATGAAGGGATCAGATTGATCATGCCATCAATGACAGGTGGGTTGAGAGTAAGGCTGCGGTAAATAGCCGGAAGTTGAGGCGGGGAAGCAGTCATGTCTTCCAGGAATTTTGAGGCTTTGTCCATACGATGGAAAAGGTGAGTTTGATGACTCCCTCCACATAACATACATGGGAACTTGACTCTAATTTTCTTCTTCCCAACAATATCTTGATTAGTTGATGGGAGGTCATCAACATGTTCTTCAAAGGTTGACGACATGGGCTGACAAGGGCGTGTAGACCATGCTTCTATAACCTTGGATAGACCAGGGAAATCCTTAAGAAGATGGATACCCTTATAAAGCCTGCAAGGGTACTTGGGCTTACGGGTTGTTTGGGTGATCTTGGCATTATCAACACTCCCAACATGATTATTAGTAACTGGTTGATTTCCAACATGTCTGGTAGTGGTTGGAAGTTTGGACCCTCGCTTATTTTTATTCTTAATCTTCCTTTTCTTCTTCTTCTCATCCACCTAGTTACTAGATTCAGATCTTTCATTAGGCGAAGAAGATGAAATAGAATAAGACCTTGCAAGTGAAGAAGGAGAAGAAGATATTACTGGTGAAGAGGGAGAAGGATCATTATGAGGTTGATGCTCTTGGGTGGAAGTGATTACAACCGAAGCACTAGATACATTCAAGATTACACGAGTGGAAAACAACCATACCGATAATCCAATTGTGAGACGCGGAAGGCTCAAAGTAGAGATGTAAGGAGGACCAACGTTTCTGTAAGAAGGAAAAAAAAAGGTTCCCTCGGAGCAGGGGTTGCTTCATTGGTTGTTCCAGTAATTGACACCATTAAACACAAATCCAACCTAGAGTCTACTAGGGAAAACAAACAACACACGCTAAAAATCTAGGAAGCAAACAAACAAACAAAACCTTCTCATAATGAACCACTAGTTGGTGATGAAATCCAACATCGAGAGAACAATGTAAGAAGGGGCTGAGATAGAGCGGGTGGAAAAGTTACATTGATGACATGCTTAATGGACTTACACCTTGGTGCAAGCTTCCACACAATAAATGTGGATTTACCCTCTAAGGAGCCCGGGTGAGTTTGTCCAACGTCGATTCCAGGTATAACAAAGACTTCCCTTTCACCGTCACCTCGTGTATTACCCTAAAGAGAAAGGCCATTAAGGTTACCAAATATAACAATTATGCCTAGGAAATAGTTGACAGTCTGATACACACACAAGGGCAGGGTAACTAAACCTGAAATCAACTTGAGAAGACCCACACAGGGTTGTTTCCTCAAGTGACCCCCAATAATATGCACAACCACTACACCAAGACCAAAAAAGCAAGGTTAGTAACTTTGCTAGTGTCAATGTGACCTCATGATTGAACCTTGTGTGAGAAGGCATTCCTAGGACAAAATGTAATAAGTGGATTTACCTCTCCCTAGCACAAGATTCTATGTTTGTTTGATAGCTTTGGAAAGTTATCCTTTCAACCTATTCCAAATCCCTACACCTTAAGCTAATGTAGGTTTGCTACCAGAAAATATGAAAATGTCTAATCAATTGTTAGAGGCGCTTTATTTTAAGGCTTTTGTTTACTCAAGAGGAAAATGGCGTGGACTAAATGATGTTTTGACTGACTCTAAACAATGAAAAGAAATGAGAATGCAAATATTTCACTTCGATGGAAGCTATATTATGAGAAGGATAAAAATTTTATCATTCCCAAATGCACAATGTCCCAAAATTTTATTAAACTCATCAATATCAAGATCTTAAAGAAATGAGCTAAAGAGACTGTACACCAATATACAATTCTTTCCCCCCTAAAAATGCCAATTTGTTTTAATAATTGAAGACAAAAAATGCCAAAAACCATGCGATTTTGCTACTTCAAATGCAAGGATGCACCCAATCTAATTTTTTTATTTTAAAACAAATTATTCAAAAAATGAAATGTTCTTTCAATAAACAATTCTAAAGAAAAAACAATGCTTTGTAACTGAAAGACACTCAAAGTAAGAGATCAAATATTTAAAAAGCACACAAGCTAAAACAAAGAAAAGAAGACTAAAAGCATATTCAAAGACTGTTAAGCAGAGTGTAATCAAACTATAATCAAACCCAAAAATTCACCCCAAAACCATATTTAAGATCTGGGTAAAGAGAAATATTGTCACTCAAAAAAATTCTTAGAATCGTCGCAGGTCACAGTGTGACTCAGTGCGACATTTAGGTATATTTGCAAGTGAAAGAAGGACACTGTGCAATGATGTCACACTACTTCTCACAATAGGGTGCGACGAAGATTGAAACTTGAGAAAAAATAAAAAGATGACAGGGTTTTTTAGTGAACTTTTAGGATCTAAGAGTCAACTTGGATCACCCAATGACTCAAAGAATGAAAAATCAACAAAAGAAGGCAAGCCAAAAGAAAAACATAAGCAAAGAACAAAAGAGGATGACCCCCAGTATGGTCGCCAATTTTGTTACTGGACAAATAGGTAAGTTCTAACACAAACTAATATCCCTAACTTCAACAAGAAATTAGAACAAAACATGACATAATACAAACTTCTCCTTAGATTTCCATTGTAATGTATTCTAGTTCAATGAGAGATAAATGACATACCGTTTAAACGTTGTTTGATCCTTTCTAGTGTTGTCCTTGCTCCATCTCAAGGTCTTTGGGATGTTGAACCTGTTGAGAAAAAAATACCAACAAAGAGAGAGCAACAATATATATATTCCAATGAAAACCTATGCATAAGATCAAGGAGCTATGCAATAAAAATTTAGACACTTTTATAGGAAATAAATGAATTACTGCATTATATTGATGAAAGTGGAGAATACAACCTATGCCTCGATGTTGCAAGGTACCTTCCAATGGCCCTTTGCCTCAACACACACACATTTTCTCTAATTCTTTTGATGAAGAGTATACATAGCCTGACTTGGAAAGCTAAAGCAAAGCTATCACAATGGACAATATTCAACATAATTCTTCATACAGAAGCCAACCGTATCCTTTTCCATAAGAGATCCCTCTTTATATAGAGTGAAGAGGGATGGATGAAGATATTAGGATGATCCCACTAAATCAGAGAAGAGAGTGAGATACAAACCGATTGGAGGCCACCTCATCCTTTCAAATATTCCATTCTAGAACCTTCGAGATATTCACTTTTTCCTTTGTTTGAGCATCTTCGCACCCTCAACATTAGAAACCCACAATGACATCATAGGCCACTGTGGTGCAACATGTGATGATTGGGGATCGTCACACCCTTAACACTAGAAAGGTGTGGCGATCTTCTTTGATAAGGTTTTTCAATAAGGAAAAGAAGATTCCATTTCTGAGGGGAAAGTCTTATTTCTTCAGTAGCCTTCAGGGAACAAAGAAATAAGCAATACACATATCATCAGTGTTCATGGGGGTGAAAAAAATAATTTGTAACACCGTGAGAGACACATTTTATGTAGTTGACCTATCTAACATAGATGTGGTGTTGGGAGTCTAGTGGTTGATTATCTTGGCCAAGATCATGACCAACTACCAAACCCTTGAGATGGGGTTTAGAGACAGTGAGGGGAAGAGGATTTTGCTGAGGGGCATGTCGATAGGGGAACCTAGGATTGTTTTGACCAAGAGGATGGAGAGGATATTCAGGGATGGGGAGGTATCTTATGCATTAGAGTGCTTTATCACCACATAGAGGGATTCATATGGTAAACAACAGTATCAAATAAATATCGATACTTTGATGGGGCAACATCAACATGTGTTTGGTTCGATTCCACCAGGGAGACCACCTAAAAGGGTGTTTGAGAACACCATTTATTTGGAGGAGGGTGGGAAACCCATGATTACAACACCCTATCATCATCCTTAGAGGTTCAAGGATGAGATATAGAAAGAAATCAAGGAATTCCTAGAAATGGGACACACCATACACAACAGTAGCCCATTCACTTCTTTAGTTGTCTTAGTCCTAAAGAAGGATGGTACCATGAGGATTTGTATAGACTACCAAGATTTGAACAAGAAAACCATAAAAAATAGGTATCTTATCCCACACATTGATGAGTTGATGGATGGAATGCATGGGGTAGTTTTCTTCTCTAAGATTGATCTACACTCTGGATATCATCAAATCCGCATTCGAGAGTAGGATATAGAGAAGACGACATTCAGATGCCACTTTGGTAATTTTGAGATTCTGGTTATGCCATTTGGGCTAACCAATGCACCAACTACATTTCAGTCTTGCATGAACCATATTTTTAGGGATCATTTTAGGAAATCAATATTGGTATTCTTTGGCAACATCTTCGTCTACTACAAGACATGGTAGGAGCACCTGAGGCACTTGGGTGAGGTACTCAACATCATGGATTCCTAGTCACTATATGCCAAGGAGTCAAAGTGTGAGTTTGGAATGACAAATATGATTTATTTGGGCCACATTATCAACGCACATGGGGTACAATAGAACCATGAGAAGATCAATTCCATTTTGGATTGGCCAACGCCCAAGAATGCCATTTTGGGCTATGCAACTATTACAGGAATTTTGTGAGAGGTTTTTCACAGTTGGGGGCACCACTTAAAGATATAACCATATAGGGGGCCTTCATCTGGATTGACGATTCACATAATTCATTTGATCACATGAAGGAATTCATGGGCACGTGCCCAGTTTTAGCATTGCTAGACTTCACGTTTCTATTTTTATTGGAGTGTGATGCATCCTGAGAGGGGGTCAGAGAAGTGTTGATGCAGAGAGGACACCCCATTATGTTTGAAAGAAATAATCTAAATTAGCCCGAGATACTCTACTCGATCTATGACAAGGAAATGCTTACAATTATGCATGCCTTGACCAAATTTAGACAATACTTGATGGGAAACAAATTTGTGGTCAAGACAAATCATAACATCTTGAAGTATTTCCTTGAGCAGAAGGATATCAGTGAGCATCAAAAAATGTGGGTGACAAATATCTAGGCCTTTGATTTTGACATAGAGTATGTCAAGGGTAAGAAGAACATTGTGGAAAATGCACTGTCTAGGAGACTAGCAGCTTGTTCTCTGATGGAGATTTTAGCGGATTGGAAATCCCACTTGTTAGTGGGATATTCCAAGAAATTTTTTTCTTGTGAGATTTTGGATGGGAAGGTACAGAACAACATGTGAAAAGTCATTGATGACATCATATTATACACAGATCGAGTCTACCTAGTGCCATGATCGAGTCTTAGGAAGAAATTTTGGCTGCAGTACATGAATCCCCACTAGCAGGCCATAAGGGGTTTTTCAAAACCTACAGGCAGGTCAGAGAGAGATTCTCTTGGAAGGTTCTAGAACAATATGTGATGAGACATATCAGTGAGTGTGTGACTTTTTAGCAAAACGAGTCATAGTAGACTCTTCCAACAAGATTACTTTAGTTGCTTCCCATTCTAGAGTAGAAATGGGAAAACATCTCCATGGACTTCATTATAGACCTACCCAAGGTTCAGGGTAAGGATTGTATCTATGTGGTGGTAAAAAAATTGACCAAGTTTGCACATTTCTATGCCATTCTGATAGATTACAACGCAGTACATGTGGCCGATCTATTCTTCAGAGAGGTTTTTAGACTTCATGTGTTTCCACAAAACATCGTTAGTGACAGGGATAGTCAGTTTATTGACACGTTTTGGAAGGGGTTATTCAAATTGGTGTGGAAAGAGTTGACACCCAACATCATTTACCACCCTCAGACTGATGGGAAAACATAGATAGTAAACAAGTGGGTTGAGGGTTACTTGAGGAACTATGTGAGAAAACAACAGAGAGCATGGGTGAGGTGGCTACATATAGGAGAGCACTGTTACAACACCACCTTCCACATGTACATCGACATGACCCTCTTCTGAGAATTATATGGGTATGATGCTCCCACTTTGATTGACTTGGTTTTTGGATATAGTCAGGCTCCCAAAGCCAAATACTGGATCATAGAGAGTCAGGATATTATGAAAGTACTCAAACATAATCTACAGATGATACATAATTGATATAAGGTGAGTGTAGATAGACACATGATAGAGCGTAGCTTCGAGGTTGGGGATCTAGTATTCTTGAGGCTACAACCTTACAAGAAGTCATCTATGAAGAAGAGTGGGGAAGAAAATCTCAATCCCAGGTTCTATGGGCCTTACAAGATCATACGTAGGGTAGGCGAAATTTCCTAAGAGTTGGAGCTTCCAGAGTAGAGTCATATTCACAATGTGTTTCACATTTCTTGTCTCAAGAAATCTGTGGGACAATTCATTAGCACTTCAGAGGAGCTTCCACCTTTGGATGAGGAGGGGAATATAGAGTTGGTTCCATAGGAGGTATTGGATTTCCGAGAGCGGATATTGAGGAACATGGTCATCAATGAGTGTTTGATCAGATGGAGAGGGATTCCAATGGAGGACACCACTTGAGAGAGTGAGTAGGTATTGCAACACCCTGGATTGGTATTGCTTGAGGACAAACAATCTTAGGAAGGGAGGAATGTAATTTCCCTTTTCAAGTAGGATCTCTAAAGAGGAGGGATTAGTAGTCGAAACATCCCTGTTAGACTATAGCTAGGGAGATACAATGCAAAACAAAGTCACTTGATATCACTTCACTAGATAATGTTATAATTTGAAAGTGACATTAAGTGAAAAGTGGGTAAAAGTGACTTTAAGTGTTTTTGATATAACAAAAGAAGTCAACAACGCATTAAGGTTTTGGAGGAGTATATGAGGAGGAAAAGAAAACTAATTCCTCATTATGCATCTTATGATTTAACAGTTTGAGCTCCAAGGAGATTACACCGGTTCAGGTGAATCAATGGAGATTGTGGATTCCATGAGGAAGACACTAGTGGGTTGATTTCGATGTTGAGAGACACACCCTAGTCACCAGGAATATCACACATATATTTCATCATTTTTCAACAAAATTTTATAGCTTCATATAACTGGTGCGCACTTCATCAGGAGGAGGGCGCAAGTACTAGGAGACTATGAGGGTTAGCTCATACCGCATGGGGAGAATTCACATATTTCCTTTCAACCCAGTTGAGAGGAAGGAAGGGCTCATATTTTTAGCCATTACTCGTCAGATTCCAACAAAGGGTCCTCTTGGGCGCATTAGTCAGCCAGTGAGGGCACAACAGTTGGAGAGGATACATTTAGGGTTCTCGAGAGATCACTAGATTAGATCCAGGGAAACCCTTTTGACCTATTATAGAGGATGTTGTTCTTGAGTCTGTACTAAGGCTTAAAATACAGTGTCAAGGCATCCGAAAAAAGGTAAAAGATGTATACAGTAATAAAGTTTCATCAGGTATTGGAACTAAGGGAGATTTCTACGTTCCCTACGTCTAGCTTCCAACTGTTCCTGGGTAGCGATATCTTGTTCAATGGCCGCCCATGAATGTTCTAATTCTTCCCGGGTATTAGCAGTTCTAAGGGTCATGTTGAAAAGACTTAACACAATATTAGTTTGATCTAATATCCCGAGTTGAATATTGGGTTGAATTAACAGGGGTACATTCATTGAGGAACATTAAGGGTATGGAAATGATTAAACAAGAGATTTTAATGGCTGATTCAATTCGGTCGAAAATAAGAGAAATCTTCGTATGAAGAACGAAATGGGACTACAAACAAAAGGCCCTTTCCCGTAACTGTATGATTTTCGTAAAAGGTATGAAATGAGACAAGAACGTCTAATACTAGTAACGTAAAATCCTTATCGATAACAACTCACCTATATATGGAAAAAGAAATTGACATAAACATAATTGACAAGGTGCAAGTAAACACAAAATCCTGTAACTGTAGCTTGGTCTTACACCTGCTGATAGCCRGTGCAGAGGAAAGACAAGAGACAATTAYTGTAATATGAACYYGCTTCACTATAGTAGTGGTGGTACTGAGTTATAGCGATACCTTTCAGTTATGTAGAGAAAAATGAAAAGAAACGAAGAACATAACAAAAACAAATTAGTTGTGTAGAGCAAAATGAAAAGAAACAATTAACATAACAAAACAAACTTGAGATACAGTCGAGACAGAATCGGGAATCTTGAATTTGCTTCATATTAACCTCCTTCATAAGAAAATTCTGTTACAATGGGTACCAAAAAGTCCAGCCTTGT
>JZKD02S0428768.1:132889-145320 GCA_000966675.3 Picea glauca
CCCCCACCGCTAAAGGTAGAACAGCAAGGGGGCTCCGGAATGAAACCTCAACCATAGATATGAGCGGTGGAATCTAGCCATCCAGATCTGCTCGTTACTTAACTTAATGCACATTCGCGCCCCGGTTTAAAGCCGACATCTCTTCCTCACATATAACGATCGTCACAGACTCTGAGATCCTCCGAAAGAATCTCGTCCGTTCATCGGGTTTATCATCATGAGAGTCTGAACTCTCGATCACGGGACTCCCAAAATCTCGATCCCTGGTTTCCCGATGCATTTAATCTTCCGACATGTAACCTCCATCCATCAGACGGTTCAGATCTATCCCGGGGTTTTCACATGAAAAATCCCGCGCCTTCATCATCAGGATTCCCTATTCCACGATTCCCAATTTCTGGAAATGGGTAATCTCACGACACGTGGCCTCCATCATTCCGACGGTTCAGATCTATTTCGATATTTCCACCATGGAAAGTCCCAATTTCTTGTCATCAGGACTCCTAATCTCGCGATTCCCGATTTCCCGAAATGGGAAATCTTATGACACGTGGCCTCCGTCGTTCGGATGGTCTTGATCTATTTGGGGGATTTCACCCCTATTCACTAGGGTTTTAACCCTCATATATCTCCTGACAAATCCAATGGCTGTCAGGTTTTCCAGCCAAGATCTGACGACTCAGACAGTTCCTAACTAATTCAGAATTTCACGTATCGCGATTTCCACACTCTTGTGAAATTCCAAAGGGATTTAAACCCCGTGCACACTTTCTAGATCTAGCAGTCACGAGGGTTCACATTCCCTCCCGAACAGATCCTAAAGCTCATGCACTCCTAGTGTGGAGTCCTCTCTCCCTGTGGACTTATACCACACTGGTTGCGGTTTCATAACGCCGCTATATCTTCTGAGCTTAAAACTCATCAAGTAACTCCTTGACACTTTGGAGCAAACCAGGGTCCGAAATTAGCCTNTTGCAATCTTAATGACTTATAGCTTTCCTCGTTTTTCGTCATCTCGTGAATTTCCCTTTATTGTTTTGATTTTATAACTCGCGAGATTGCGAATTTCGATCTTGGCATTAATTAAAAATAATCATGATGTAGCGGATCCTTAATGATATGATTAACTTAATTGCCGGATCGTGAATCGAGAATTTGAAGACAAGTTTTTTGGAGAACGAAATGCCGAGTCGCGATATTGTAATGTAGCGATAATTAAGGCCTAATATAATTATGTCGCGACTTCGTGACTCGGAGTTTTGGACCTTTTAACTTTATGAAGGAAAATGCCGAGAGGCGATGTGCCGGGAACCAAGCTTAACTGTGGTTAGTTGCTTACTCTCGGTCTTTGACTAGGGTTATTTAAAAATTATCGCGTTCTCGGCTCTCGGGGTTGATAAAATAAAAACTTAGGGTCGAGAAATGCCGAGGCGTGAAACCGCGACGATTTCATAATCAAGGGTTAAAGGTCTTATACTATTGTTTCCTTGGACGAAAATTAAAACCGAGTTCGCATTCTCGCGACTCGGGACTTGTGAATTCAAGAAATAAGGTGTCCGATTTGCGAGATCACGAAACTTGAAAAATCCTAAGGACAAACAAACTTGCGAAAAAGGGGCCCTTTGTAAGTGACAAAGCATTACTATTCAGGCAACAAAAGTTTTTTTTTCAGATTTTTATGATTTTGGAAGGAAAAGGGAAAGAGAACAACTTTTTATCTTAGGCATCAGAATATTCAAAATTGTGTGAGGCGAAAAAACAGGGGTGGCTCCAACAGAGGATACTAGGGCACTTAGTTTTATATATATTCAACTATATTCTGATGGTGGAATCACTAGGACACAACAATTGGCAACAATAGGGGCACAACCCCCCAGGGGATCCCATCCGGGGTATATACAAATCAACAAAGGGTGGATCTTAAATCCTACAGACACTGGGAGTGTGTAGGAGGTTAGGGTTTGCTGTTTGAGATATATTCCAGGTAGATCAAAGGAGTTTATCCACCAGGGAAAACTTTTGAGTCTTGCAACATTTGTCGTAGCATGCATTGGTTCATATTGCTCATCCATTGATCCAACATCATTCTTCTGGTTCCGAGTATTATTGTTTTAGTTTATTTATTATATTCTGGGGTGTTCTCTTGGGAAGTACACCAATACTGTGTTTCCAAGTAGTGACAACATAGTAGCATGTATTCTTGATCTGATTCATACTGATGTATATGGTCCTATGTCTTCTGCCTCTTTGACTGATTTTTTGTATTATTTCACTTTCATTGAAGAATTCTCTCGGAAGTATTGGATTTTATTTATGAATACCAAAGGACAGGTCTTCCAACGGTTCCAAGAGTTCCAAGATCTTGTGGAGAACCAATTAGGAATAATATCAAAGTGTTGAGATCTGATAATGGGGTTGAGTATACGTATAATGAGTTTAGTGACTTTTGTGTTAGGGAGGGCATTAAGAGAGAAGTGACAATTACTTACAACCCACAACAGAATGGGGTTGCTGAGAGGAAGAACATGGATATTGTTGGGGCTGCGAGAGACATGTTACATGATCAGAGGATACCACTATTTCTTTGGGCTAAGGCTTGCAACACTATAGTTTATCTGCAGAATCAGATTCCACACAGAGTCTTGGGGGATAAGACTCCCAAGGAGGATTTATCTTGGAAGAATCCTGAGGTGGGGAACTTTAGGATACTTGGGTTCCTTACCTATTCACAAGTCCCTTTTGAGAAGAGGACAAAGATACAACCCATGGTAGAGAAGGGCATCTTTGTTGGGTATAGTGAGACCTTGAAGGATTTTCGCATATACATCTCCTCTTTGAGGAAGACAGTTGTGCGATGAGATGTGAGATTTGAGGAGGATAGAGCCTTCTGTAGGTCAGTAGATATGGAGCAAGGGGAGTAGTAATCACCTTAGACACAGGTGAGTCCTTCACAAAGTATAGTGACACAGAGTTTAGGACTACCTGTTTCAGGGACTACTAGTTCACAGGTGACAGGGTCATAAGTTACTGGTTCACAGGATACCATTTCTCAGTATGCTGGTTCACAGACTACCCAATGATCATCTTTAGGTACACAGTATTCAGGTAGTGGGATTGAGGAGGAGGATTCCCCTCCATATCATGCTACTTAGGAGAATAGGAATCCCAAGTGGATTCAGGACACTTTAAAGGAAGCACAAGGTTTAGTGGGGAATCCCATGCAGGCTGTGAGGGAGAGTAAACCTCCTGAGAGGTTTTTCATCTATCTTACCCTGGTGAGAAACGCCAGAGAGTCAGAGACTTACAATTTTGAGGAGGAAGCAAGTCAGCAGGTCTGGAAGGAATCCATGATGGAAGAGTATAGTTCCATCATGTTTGGGAGGTGGTTCTGTGACCTGAGGGGTAGTCAGTGGTGACTTCTAGGTGGCTCTACAAGATCAAGTATGCTTTTGATGGAAACATTGAGAAATTCAAAGATCGATTTGTGGCTTGGGGGTTCTCACAGGTAGAGGGAGTTTACTATGATGAGGCCTTCACTCCGGTTTCCAGATATACCTTGATCATGGAAATGATCTCTATTGCAGTAGATATGGGTTGGAAGATCCATCAGATGGATGTGAAGACAAAAATTCTGAATGGTCTCATAAAGGAGGTGTACATTGAGAAGCATCAAGGCTTTGAGGTGCATGGGAGAGATTCTCATGTGTGCAGAGTGAAGAAGGAATTGTATGGGATGAAGCAATCTCCTATAGCTTGGTATTCCAATATAGATACATACTTGCAGTAGATGGGTTTCGAGAAGAGTGAGGTGGATCCCAACTTATATTACATTGTGGTTGGAGAGTATCCTCTCATTCTTGTGCTATATGTGGATGATCTCTTCATTACAGGGGCTGAGAGACTCATATTTGGTTGTAAGGAGAGCCCTACTTCAGAGTTCACGATGAAATACATTGGTCAGATGCACTACTTCTTGGGATTAGAAGTTTGGTAGGAGATTGGACACATCTCTGGGACAAGGTAGATATGTTGTTGATATTATGAGGGGATTCTTGATGGAGGACTGTAGGCCCATGTACACTCCTATGATAACCAACTGGAAGAAGATTCATTCTTCTGAGTCAGAGTTGGTTGATCCCACGTTGTATCGTCAATTGATTGGTTCGTTGATGTATCTAGTCAACACCAAACACGATCTTTGTTTTGATGTCAACTAACTGAGTCAGTTCATGGTGGAACCTTAGAGAGTACACTGAGCTACACTAATTCAGATTGGGCAGGATGTGCCAGTGATAGGAAGAGTACCTCAGGTTGTTTCTTTGGATTAGGCTCAGTTGTGGTGTCTTGGTTCAGTCAAAAGAAAAATTTAGTGGCTTCGAGTTCTATAGAGGCTGAGTATATGGCATCCAGTTAGACTAGTTGTGAGGCAATTTGGCTTCACAAGTTGTTGGTTGGGATATTTGGCGTATAAATTAGGCCCATTGGGATCTACTGTGACAATCAAAGTTGCATCAAAATCTATGAGAATCCAGTTTTTCATGACATGTCTAAACACATCGAGATTAGATATCACTTCATCTGGGATTATGTTCAGAGAGGAGAAGTTGATCTACAATATATCTCCACAAATGAGCAGGTGGCAGACATCCTCACAAAATCGTTGGGTAGAGGGAAGTTTTAGCCTTTCAAAGATAATCTTGGGGTGGTGAGAGAAAATTTCCTCTATAAGAGGGAGTGTTGAATTAAATTAATAAAGTACCAAGGACAAGTGTTTCTCATCACTTAGGTGCCTAGGGGTGATAAAGTGTACAATGTGGTCCCTAGTGCATTAATTTCATGAGATATGAAATTAAATGAGACTTTATGAAAGTGAAATGAAATGGGTGAAGGAAAAGTCATTTCATCTCAACCATCCATCTAATATATCCTCCACCGTTAGATTATATGTCTCTTCACCTTCCCTCATGAAGTCAATTTAGGGAAAGGGTGCCCCCATTCACTTGCTATTCTTCTTCATGCGATTTGGAGAGGCGCCTATGTTGAATTTTTGAATACTAGACTAACTGTAGTAAATAACTTAGATCTCAAGAAGATTGACCAAGCACAAATTACAAAACAAAACTATGGGACTGTTCATTTTTACATAGGCAATACTCTTTCATTTCCACCCAACCATAGGCATCCTCAAGTGCCACCCCCAAGCAGAGCATAGTAGTTATCCTGGGAAACCCTTCTACACAAGGGGAGAAAACCCAACACCTTTTCTTATAGAGAAGATCCATGCCAAACATAGAATAACCAAGAACAAGCTCTATTCACTAGAGCAAAACAATAAGAAATAATCCAACAATACTTATCTCAACAAGGAGAGAACTCAACAATTTAAACCCTAGCCAAAGTGCTAGAGTACTAGTCCACCTCTAGCGCACCACCAAGACTAAGAGATAGACACTTGCTTCTTCATTCCTTCAATAGTTGCAGCTGCACCTGCAAAGGCAACTTTCTTCCAAACTCGAGCTATGATTATGTGAGAGAGTGTGTCAAATGAGAAGGGTGACTCCCTTATTTATACTAAACTAACTAGTGAACTTTTTCCATTGGCGCCGACTTTTCCTTCTTGAAAAATGTTTATTTACTTTATCTTTTCTCCCAGGCAGAGTTGACTTCCAGAGAATAGATTTCTTCTGGGGCTTCTTTAATTATTTCAATGGTTTTCCTTTGACATCTTGACATCTTCTCCTATAAGAAAGGTTGTCCCGAAGGTGAATACCTCCCGCAACTACCAGAAACATCAACACTCCCTCTTATCTCTCAACATGACAAATGTCAAGTTGGGAACATGAATACATATAGTTTGGAATTATTTCATTTTCCCATTCATTCCATCATCATTCAGAGACTCATTCAACTGTCCACTGTACCATTTTGTTACTATCATTGTACCTGTACCATAACCAAACCAGTACCATACCCATACCTATACCTATATCCGTACCTATACTTGTACCTGTACTTGGTTAGCTTAAGAGATAGACTGAAGAGATGGGTTGTCAGGACCATGAGCAATTCTCTCTAGGTGAGAGAATTGTTGGGAAATGATTTTTCGAAGGTGCCAAACTATAGCTATAGGGCTCTCAGACTTCCTATCGGACCTGTTGTTGAAGCCTAGAAAGGAAGTGGGGTAGTCGAAGGACTGTTGAGCAGAGAAAGGGTACACTTCATGGGGTGGGATAGACATGTGGGGAATGAGGGATTTTAGGCTGCTAGTTTGAGTTGTCACTTGGGACGAAGTTTTTTCCTGTTGTCTAAGATACATTAGCCTGGTTAGGAATCCATTTACCTGGGTGGATTTTAGTCCCATCTCGGGGGTGAGCCACTGCTGAGAGTGATGAGCAACGTGGTCTAAGGCTGGGAGGTTCATGGATGATTTGCATGCAGTTGGTGATATTATTACCAGGATAAGTGTCAATTGTGTGTGAAATTACATGCTACATTATTATTTATGCGTTTATTTGTATGGATTTTTCCTGTGTGTGCTGCATGTGTATTTTATTATTATTGTTATGTATGAATCTATGCATTTGTAGAATGTATTTGTCTGTTTTAAGTTATATGTATATATATATATATATATATATTTCCACATGATGTTTAGTGTGTATATATTTTAATTTGTATACAGTTCAATTTTTTTTACGTGGCATAGCCCAGTGGGATGCTGAGGATGTTACAATATGGTATTAGAGCTCTAGTTTTCAACACTGAGCCTGGATGGGCTGAGTAAGTTGATTTGAAGTAAGATTTCACAAAGAATTGATTTTGAAGTGGCCAAATTTCAAGTTACAGAGCGTCCATGGTAAAAATTAGAAACACTTGCGTGGAATTGGGCAAAAGCCCCAATTTATGTTGTTAAATTCATAGGAAAATTGAGAAATTTGGCCAAGTAGTGAGATATTCTTAATTTAATATCTATTCTAGCAAATTCATACCTAGAATTGGTCGAATTTGAAGTTAGAGGGAAGCCATGAGAAATGGAGCGAGATTGGTTGATTAAAATTCTAAATTCGTGAATTGAGTTTGGGAAAAATTCATTCCAGAAATCTTAACCAACAACGATTTGTTGTTGCAAAGGATGAATTGGTGTTATCAGAGTGAAATTGAACAATTTTCATAGTTTCAGAATGTATACGGTGAAAATTGGGAAAACATTAAGCAAAATCCCAAATTTCTGCAGCAGAATTCACGAGGAATTGATGCGCATAAAAATGAATGTGTGGAGGTGTGTGCACTAAAAATGCATGATGCGTAGTGAAAATCTTGTGATATGTGGAAAATAATGGTGCATGGATACGCACACTAAATTTTGGCGCTGCGCAGTGCATAGTGGTAATGCGTGAAAAATATTGGCGTGCGGGTATGCACACTTAAATTTGGTGCATCGCAGTGCAGAGTGGAAATGCACGTAAACTATTAGTGTGCAGGTGTGCACACTTAAATTTGGTGCTGCAAGGTGCAGAGAGGTAATGCATGGAAAATATTGGCGCGTAGGTGTGCACACTTAAATTTGGCGTTGCAAGGTGCAGAGTGACAATGCATGGAAAATATTGGTGCGTGGGTGTGCGCACTAAATTTAGCATTGCACGGTGCGGATTGAGTGGCGCATGCGTAATATGGGCGTGCACTGTGTGTTCACACATAATAATGGTGTGCGTGGTGTGCGCATTATTGACAGAGCGCAGAGGAATTTTATTGGTGCACACACAATGTGGGTATATGTTGTCACACGACAATTTAATTAATGGTGCGCGCAGAGTATTGATGCGCAGTGGGGACATACTAAACTTTGGCATGGTGCAATGTGTAGAGTGAAATGCATGTGAAATATTAGCACGTGACACCAAAATTGTGCACAACATGTAGTAATGTATAAACCAAAATTGTGTGTGGTGGATATTGGAGCATGACACAAAAGTAGTGCGCACCAGTTATTGACACAACAAAGAAGTGATCCACATTGGGTATAATTGCGCGAAGCATGCGTTACCTTATGGTGTTGTTGCACATGCTAAATATGGTTGTACATGTTCAAATTTTTGCACATGAAGTTGCTTGGATGGTGTACAACAACAGAAACCCAGTGAATTTCTGTGACATTTTATACTGTTTGAAGGCCATCTTTTTGTTGTGCGTTTTTGAGGCCCTAAACAAAGTTTTTAGCTACTCAAAAACCTTGAGAACAGAGTACACTCAAGGTCAACTTTGTCTCTGCAACTCAAATGAAAGAGCCTTGAGAGAGATTTCTAATGGTGTAAACCGTTCGTCAAATGAAACTTTTATGAGGAAGTTACAAGAAAAATAGTGGAGACTAAATTTTAAGACCCAACTAACTTCGAAGGGCCATATATTTGTGCTCTGGAATCATATTGAGGCACAAGGGAAGTCTATGTAAATATATTGAACCATAGAAAATAGTCCTAGAGATGAATTAAAATTTAGGGCATGTTAAAAATGTTTAAGATGGAAAAGAAGGTACCTGTAGCATTCCAGACCAAAAACACTAATTGGCCTAAAACTTCAGCAGGCTGTAACTAGCAGCCCATAACCCAGAAAGAGGTGAAACTTGGATAGACTATCCAACATATGTATATGAAGAAACCTAATTGAGATCCTACTAAAAATCCAATGTAGTAGGTGAAAAAATGCATAATTACAACGCAGAATTGCACCAAGTTGAAGAGTGAACATGAAAATTAATGGACAATTTTCAAATAACCATAACTTTCTGCTCAAGACTCAGAATTGAGCATGGAAGTAGGCATTGGAAAGGTAATGGAAAATAGAATATAATTATTCACCCAGAAAATTGATCTAGGCATTCAATTTTCAGCAAATTAGAAGAAAGAATTCTGATGCATTATTGAACTAGAATGGTTCATGTTTTTATGAAATTGTTGAAACAATTAGCCTGACAAAGTTATGTTGGCTGCACATTTTTCAGAGTTAACAAAAACTAGATAATATTAGGATCAACACAGAGTTCATAGGAAGAGAATATGCACAGGGGGATTACAACCAGGATTATGAGATCAGAGGGATGGATGTCCATATGAGCATTGAAGGAACAAACTCCAATGGACATAGAGAAGGAAGTGATGAAGACATGAATATGGTAGAGACCATTAAAATTTTTCAGAAGGATGTACAAAGCCATAAAGTTGATAACAAAAGGATTATGAGAGCCAAGGAGAAACGAGAGGACTTCAAGATGAAGTTAATGCAAATCTTGAACATAATAGAAAATAAATTGGATAAGGAGAGTGGCTCAAGCAAATCAGGAAGTCACAGGTCTCCTGATGAGAAAAGAAGAACAAAAAGTGTTAGCAGACATCACCATCACTCCTCAAGGAATTCCAATAAGATAGCACACAACAACTCAAGTCCATCCCCTGCCAGGAAGCATAAGAGGTCTGGGGTGGATGAGCTATGAGGAGAAATGAACAAAATTAAACCTCCTACATTTGATGGTGAGCATAAGAAGGATGAAGATGCAGAGACATGGCTATTGGGCATGATAAAGTATTTTCAATTGAATAATTATTCTTCTCATGCAGAAGGAATAATTTCCATCTATCAACTCAAGGGAAAGGCATCCATGTGGTGGGATCAACTTGTGTAGGTGCAACACATTAAAGAGAAAAATGTTACTTGGAAGGAATTGAAGAAGTATTTTGAAAAAAATATTTGTCTAAGAGATACTATGACAAGAAAATGAAATATTTCTTTGAACTGAAACTTGGGAGTATGACCATAGATGAATATGAAATAAGGTTTTTAGAACTATTGAATTATGTTTATTTCATCAAGGATGAGACAATTATGATTCAGAGGTATTTTAGTGGATTGGCATCCTTCATCAGTGAAAAAATAAAATATGATGATCCCAAAACATTGTAGGAGACCATAAGGCGAGCTAAATGCCTATATGATCAGCAAAAAGAAAGTCCAACTTTTCAAAAATATTGGGAAAACAAGAAGAAATTCAAAATGGATCGGAGGAAGAAGGGAACTAAACCACCATTCTTCATAAATAATACTTAGGGACAACCAACTTCCAGTGAACCCCAAATGATGGAGACAGGGGGTCAAAGGCCAAGACAACCACCTATTCAATGTTGGGGTTGTAAAGGAGATCATATGTTTAGAGATTTCCCTCACAGAGGTGAAAAATTGAGAACTTCTCACAATGTACAACAAGATGAAAAAATGGAGGACATGGGCAAAAATGTACCAAGGATCTATGCAACCATGGAAAACAAGAAAATAGAGTATCAACCACATATGATTGAAGTGGAAGGTATGATCAACAACAAAACCATTTCTATTTTAATTGATTCAGGAGATAGTCATAGTTATATAGATCCTAAGATGGTGGAAAGTTTTCATTTGCCAAGAAGCAAGTATGGAAAATATTGGTTGGTGCAGTTGGATACCAGAGCCAAAATAAAATTTAATGAGATGGTTAAGTCATGTCTTATGGACATGAATGGACTGAACACCAAGATAAATTTGAACATCTTGGCTTTAGGTTCCTATGACTGTCTAATTGGGATGGATTGGTTGGACCAACGTCATGCTATCCTAGACTGTCATAAAAATGAATTTATTTTCTTGGATGAGGAAGGGAACCTAAGGACAGTGCAGGGAATTCCTAGGGAAGTAACCATCAGAGAAATTTCAGAGTTGTAGCTGAAGAAATGTTACATAAAAGGGTGTCAAATATTTGTAGACAATATGGAAGAAACACCTAAAGATAGGGTGTCAAATATTGAAGATTATGCAATCATAAAAGAGTTTGAATATGTGTTTAAGGAAATACCAAGATTACCCCCTAAAAGATACATTGATTTCTCCATAAATCTGATGTGTGGAGAATATACGGTATCCAAGACCCCTTACAGGATGAGTACACCAGAATTGAAGGAATTGCAAATGCAACTTGAAGAGCTTCTAAAGAAGGGGTATATACACCCAAGTGTGTCACCTTGGGGTGCCCCAGTATTATTTGTGAAGAAAAAGGATGGAAAATTGAGACTTTGCATTGACTTCAGGCAGTTGAACAAGGTAACTGTGAAGAATAAGTATCCTTTGCCAAGGATTTATGACCTCTTTGATCAGTTGAAAGACGCAATTTTTTTTTCCAAGATTGATCTTAGGTCAGGTTATCATCAAGTAATAATTAAAGAACAAGACATCAACAAGACTTATTTCAGAACAAGGTATGGTCATTATGAGTTCACAGTGGTGCCATTTGGGTTATCAAATGCAACAACTATCTTCATGTGTTTAATGAATGGTATTTTCAGAGAATACTTAGATAAGTTTGTCATTGTATTTTTAGATGACATTCTTATATATTCTAAATCGGAGGAAGAGCATGAAAAACACTTGAGGATGGTGTTACACGTATTAAGGGAACATCAGTTGTACACCAAATTGAACAAGTGCTCATTTTATCAGAAGCAAATTCATTATTTGGGTTATATCATTTTACAGGAAGGGATAAAAGTGGATCCTGAGAAGATAGAAGCCATTAGAGGATGGTCAATGCCAAAGAATGTGATAGAGGTCAGATCATTCATGGGCCTTGCAGGATATGTTATAAAAACAGGACCGCGGAGCAATAAAATAAAACAAATGCGGAAACAAAACATAGAAGATACACAATACAATAGAGACACAAATTTACGTGGTTCACCCAGTGTGGGCTACGTCCACCAGAGAAATTGCCATATCCTTCCTTTATTATTATCCAACAAATGAAGGGATACAACCTACAACAAAACATGCTGTAACTTCCTCTTCTTTATCTCATAGTCTCCTCTCTCAAAATACAATCCTCACCATCAACCATAGCCGCAATACATTTCCCTCATGAAAGAGGGTTGTCTTCTAGGGAAAAAAACCCTAACATAATCTCTATCGTTAGATCTGCGACCTTATAATGAATGGTCCAGATTTACAATGAAATTACAATATACATTTACAAGGGAATTTTTCCTTTAGGGGCTTCACCCCCGAACCCCCTTTGGGGGTCTGCTTGCCCCCAGACCCCCCAGCCGGGGGGATATCCCCCTCGGACCCCACAGAGGGGGTACCCCCCTATGCACTGCCCCACATGGAAGAGTGTACATACTTTTGGGGTGTAAATACTTCATGGGGTATAAACATGACTGAAAGTAAAATACCTTTGAATCAGGAAGATAATCAGGCTCCACAACCAACAATCTCCCACTTGGAGTCTGTTCTCAACAACTCCATCACTGCTGTATATGCTGGACTCTGAACCTTCTTGGACCTGGAAAATTTCTCATATTCATCTTCATTCTTGAAGACCAACTGAAACTGAGAAGGAACTCAGGTTCTCCCTGGTT
>JZKD02S0428768.1:148526-173915 GCA_000966675.3 Picea glauca
GACATTGCTCCCACTTGAACCAGGAATCCTCTTTTCCTGCGAGTTACCTTTCGCTTTGATACCAGTTGTTAGAAAAACAGGACCGCGGAGCAATAAAATAAAACAAATGCGGAAACAAAACACAGAAGATACACAATATAATAGAGACACAGATTTACGTGGTTCACCCAATGTGGGTTACATCCACCAGAGAAATTGCCAGGTCCTTCCTTTATTGTTATCCAACAAATGAAGGGATACAAACTACAACAAAACCCGTTGTAACTTCCTCTTCTTTCTCTCACAGTCTCCTCTCTCAGAATACAATCCTCACCATCAACCATAGTTGCAATAAATTTCCCTCATAAAAGAGGGTTGCCTTCTAGGGAAAAAAACCCTAACATAATCTCTATCGTTAGATCTGCAACCTTATAATGAATGGTCTAGATTTACAATGAAATTACAATATACATTTACAAGGAAATTTTTCCTTCCAGGGCTTTGCCCCAAACCCCCGCTGGGGGCCTGCTTTCCCCCAGACCCCCCAGCTGGGGGGATAGCCCCCTCGGACCCTGCAGAGGGGGTACCCCCCCTCTGCACTCCCCCACGTGGAAGAGTGTACATACTTCTGGGGTGTAAATACTTCATGGGGTATAAACACGGCTGAAAGTAAAAGACCTCTGAATCAGGAAGATAATCAGGCTCCACAACCAATAGGATACTTTAGGAGATTTATTGAAGGATTCTCAAAGATTGCACACCTAATCACTTCCTTGCAAAAGAAGGGTGTGAAGTTTTAGTGGACACTGGATTGTGAAAAGAGTTTCCAACACTTGCAAAAAGTATTAACCAGTGCTCCAATTTTAAGGACTGCATATCCAAATGAAGACTTCATTGTATGCACATATGAATGTAAAGAAGGACTTGGTGGAGTCCTCAGTCAAAATGGGTTTGTTGTCTGTTATGAATCCAAGAAGTTGAAGGACCATGAAAGGAAATATTCCACTCATGGTTTGGAGTTGGCATGCATAGTGCATGCCTTGAGGAAGTAGAGGCATTACCTCATGGGGAAAAGGTTATACTTGAGGACAGATCATAATGGTCTGAAATATTTATTTGATCAACCAACTCTAAATGCTAGGCAAAGCAGGTGGTTAGAATTTCTCAGTGAATATGACTTTGATATAAAACATATCAAAGGGAAAGGGAACAAGGTGGCTGATGCACTCAACATAAGAGTGCATGAGTTGCATGCTACAACCATTAGCATGTACCAATAAAATTTGAAAGACAAAATCTTGGAGGCTACAAAATCAGATTTTCAATACAAGGAATTAGTAACAAAATTACAGAAAGGTATTTTGCAGCATAAAATTGAAGACTATAAGCTAGAAAATGAGGAATTTCTCATGTATAGGGGAAAAATCTATGTACTAAATTCTCCAGAATTGAAAAATATCATATTGAGAGAAATGCATAATGTACCTTGAAGTTATGAAGAGCCAATATTATTGGCCAGACATGAAGAAAGAAGTTCCTGATTTTATTGCCAAATGTTTGGAGTATCAAAAGGTAAAGGCTTAGCATAGACACCCAACTGGGTTGCTGCAGCCATTACCCATTCTTGAGTGGAAATGGGAAGTTGTAACAATGGATTTCATCACCAAATTTCCCAAAACAAACAAGCAACATGATTCTATTATGGTAGTGGTGGATAATCTTTAGTAATGGTAATGGTATACCCAAGACAATTGTGTCTGACAGAGATCCAAAATTTACCTCAAATTTTTGGAAGGGATTATTTAATGGATTTGGAACAAATTTGAATTTTAGTACAAATTATCATCCAGAATTAGATGGACAAACAGAGAGGGTGAACCAAGTGATTGAGGATATGTTGAGGATGTATGTGATGGATAAATCGTCAAAATGGGAAGACTACCTACACTTAGTAGAGTTTTCTTATAACAATGGGTACCAAGCATCTCTAAAGATGAGCCTATTTGAGGTACTTTATGGTGGAAGGTGCAACACACTGGTAAGATGGGACAACCCAGTAGATAGAGCAGTAGTTGGGCCAGAATTACTCAGGGAAATGGAAGAGAAAATGTTGAAAATAAAACAGAATTTAAAGAATGCCCAAGATAGGAAGAAAAACTATGATGATAAGGGTAGAACTCACATGGAATTTAAAGTGGGGGGCCATGTATTCTTGAAAGTGAAGGCCAACGAAAGTTCCCTGAAGTTGGAAAATTGTTCAAAGTTGGCAGCTCGCTATTATGGGCCGTTTGAAATCCTAGAGAGGATTGGGCATGTAGCATATATGCTTGCCTTTCCTACATCAATGACTATTCATAATGTATTTCATGTATCATTTCTTAAGAAATATATAACTGATGTTAATCATGTTATTGATTGGAATGTGATTCAGGTGGAGCAAGAAGGTGCTTTCCAAGTGCATCTGGTACACATTTTGGACTGAAATATCAAACAACTCTGGAATCGAGCCATAGATATTGTAAAGGTCCAATGGACCTGGTATGGTCCCGAGGACACAACTTGGGGGAATGAAGATTCTATGCGAGCATAATACCCACATATTTTTAAGGATTTTTGAATTTTTGGTTGTATATGTGTATATATTGCACTGAGGACAATGCATAAATAAGGGGAGGGGATTGTAATAACCCTAGGTCGAACCCCAATTGTAAATGTAAATGCAAATGTACTTAAGATGGTGAGTTGTTTGATATAATTTTTCTTGCACCTTCCATGGTATAGTGCGCACATGTATTGCGCATTAAAATGATGAAGTGTGCACAATCCAGGATACCGTGCACAACAAACTTAAGTGCGCGCGATTTTGAGGCTAGAGAGCCTTTTGTGTATATGTTGTATTTTATAGGCTGGTGAGCTAGTTATTATAAGTTAGGAGGCTTATGTGTTGAATAAGGCCAAACATCCTAGATGCTAAAATCCAGTGAGCCTATTTTTGTATATGTCTTATCATTAATATAATACATCGCTACGTGTAGACCAAACATGATAAAAGAGTATGGGGGACTAAATTCCACTAGTTAGGGAAAGAGGGGGGCTAAAAGTTAAGGATAAGGGGCTAAGCTAAGGAGCTTAAGCCAAAAAATAATATTATATTAATATTCCTTAAAGTATAAAGTATGGATAATTATTTTATCATAAGTTCTAAGAATGGGGACAAGTGGGCCAAAATAGCTCTCAACATGACAAGTGTCAAGTTGGAAACATGCATACATATAGTTTGGACTTAGTTCATTTTCCCATTCATTCCATCATCATTCAGAGACTCATTCAGTTGTCCACCATACCATTATGTTTCTATCATTGTCCCTGTATTATACCCGAACCAGTACCATTCACGTACCTATACATGTATCCATACCCGTACCTGTACCTATACTTGGTTAGCTTAGGAGTTGGACTGAAGAGGCGGGTTGTCAGGCTCGTGAGAAATTATCTCTAGGTGAGAGAATTGTTGGGAATTGATTTTCCGAAGGTGCCAAACTGCAACTACAAGGCTCTGAGACTTCCTGTCCGACATGTTAGTGAAGCCCGAAAAGGAAGTGGGGAAGTCGAAGGACTGTTGAGCAGAGAAGGGGCACACTTCATGGGGTGGGACATGCATGTGGGGAATGAAGGACTATAGGCTATTTGTTTGATTTGGCACCTGTGATGAAGTTTTTTTGTGTTGTATGAGATACATCAGCCTGGTTAGGAATCCCTTTACCTGGGTGGAGTTTAGTCCCAGCTCGAGGGTGAATCACTGCTAAGAATGATGAGATGCATGGTCTAAGGTTGGGAGGTTCATGGAAGTTCTTCATGCATTTGGTGATATTCTTACAAAGATAAGTGCAAATTGTGTGTTAAATTACATGTTGCATTATTATTTATGCGTTTATTTTATGGGTTTTTCCTGTGTGTGTTGCATGTGTATTTTTTTTATTATTGTTATGTATGAATGCGTGCATTTGCAGAATGTATTTGTCTATTTTAAGTTATATATATAAAGTTCTGCAAGATTTTCTATGTGTATATGTTTTAATTTGTATACAGTTCGAAAATGTTTACGTGACGTAGCCCAGTTAGATGTTGGGGATGTTACAACGCAGACCATGCTACTTGTAGCATCATCACCTCACACATGGCTACACTCAATGTGGACCTTTTCTCGGGCCTCATCACCACTAGAATATACTAGGACCTACTCGCCTGTAGTGTGGTACTAGGACCTAACCACTCGTAGTGCATTTTCATGGACCTACTCGCCCATGACGTGTCCACTTGGTCAACTATCAAGGGACGTGTCCTCATGGTCTACTCCCATGGGATGTTGGGTGCCACCCTAGGACAACTTGTTACCACTCTGACAAGTGTCATTCTCAACTTCGTCTCAGAGGATCATTCTCCAAGTAAATGCAACCAGAAATGGGGAGAATATCAGGGGCATCCCCATAGATCAACCTAGCCCATCCACCTAGGGAGAAGACCCGTCTCAGGTCAACCCAACCCAAAAAACTGAGGAGAAGACCCGTCTCAAGTCAACCCAGCTCATTCCATTGGGGAGAAGATATGGATAAGGAACAACACACTCACATATTGACCCAACCCACTACCTTGGGGAGAAGATATGGAGAGTGTCCTCATAGGTCGACCCAACCCACTACTCTTAGGAGAAGACCTGGAGGGATATCTCAACCAAATGGATTAAAATCGAAAGGTCCTTGGGCGCCAGACCAATACAACTTATCATTCCTTTGATAAGTGTCATACTCAACTCAGTCCATCGAGGAGTATCGTCCCAGAAGAATGTCTCACGAATTTGCAACCATCAATAATCCCTCTTAACGAGAGGGAAATTTCTCTCCAAGTTTATCACGGAAGTACTTGAACTTAGACTTGGCAAGAGGCTCAGTGAGAACATCTACAATCTGCTCATCTGTAGGAAGGTACTCCATTGGTATTGTCTTCCTTTGCACCATATCTTGAATGTAATGAATCGTGGTGGGATATAACATCTTATCAAAAAATCCTGCAAGGAGATTCTGAAGCCATACTACTTCGCAGAGCTCCATACATACTGCAATATACTCGGCTTTTGTGGTACTCAAATCCACATAAGCCTATTTCCTGCTACACCAGGAAACCACGACAAATCCAAAAATTGAAGCAACACCCTGAGATGCTCTTTCTATCAACTGCGCTCCCTGCCCAATCTGAATCAACATAACACTGGAAGCATGTCTCATGCCATACACATCCAACCATGTCTCCCAAATATCTCAACACATGCTTCACAACAACCCAATGTATCTGCCTCGGTTGACTCATGAACTGGCTAAGTGCATTCACTGCATAGAAAATATCTTGTCTGGTGTTAACCATATACATCAATGATCCAATCAACTGCCGATACATAGTCGGATCAATCAATTCTGAATCAAAATAAGACTCACTTAGTTTCTTCGGATTCATCACTATTGGTATGGTTCTGAAATTATAGTCCATTATCCAAATATTCTCCTCAATATCTCAACTGTGTACTTCCCTTGACTTAAGAAGATCTCATCATATTATATATCATTTTTTGGATTAACTGCGTAGAGTAATTCATTAATCTATGACCCATATCCATGAGTATTATTCGCAACTGATCAATAATTCTCATGATTTGAATAGTCCAAAAATGATATATAATATGTTGCACTGCAAAAGCCCCTCTATGATTAAGATCTCATCAGTTCTCTGCCACACCTCAAGTCCCAAGAAGTAGTGCATCATATCAAATTCAAAGCCCAACTCATGCTTTCATCAAGCATTGAGATGTTCGGCTTCGGTGAGAAATAAATCATCAACATATAGGATCAAAATTAGAGACTCACCATCAACAACCTTATTGTATAGGTTGGCTTCAACAACACTCTTACTAAAATCCAAACTCATCAAGTATCCATCAATCCTCGCATACCAAGAACAAGGACATGTGAATACTTCCCATGCATCATGGAACCATGTGGCTTCTCGATATACACCTCTTCCTCAATATCGCCATTGAGGAAAGTTGTCTTCATGTCTATTTGAAGTAATCTCAAACCCAAGGATGAGGCAAGTGAAATAATCGTCTGAATGGAGGTATATCTAGAAACAGGAGGAAAGGTCTCCTCATATTCTATTCCCTCCACCTGAGAGAACCCTCTGACCAAAAATATCACTTTGTGCTTCTCGATGCTCTTGTTAGCAACATGTTTTATCTTATAAATCCTCTTGGAAGTCACCAAAAACTTCCCTTTAGGTCTCAAAACAATATTCCACACATCATTCTTCACGATGGAATGATGCACCTCCATCATGGCATCTCTCCATATTGGTTGATTGGATGCCTCCTTATAAAAGGAAGGCTCAATGATGTGGCTCATAGCTAGACCATAACTCGAGAGTCTCTGAGGTCTCTTATTGTCTCTGAAAGTACCACAAGGAGTGCATATCTCTTTGCCTCCTGTATAGTCTAAATGAACCTATGAATGCCTCTGCCGACCTACTACAATATATCTAGGAACATCAATAGGATGTACTAGATCAACTAGATAAACAGGCTCAACTATCTCCATGGGATCATCTGGCTCCCTCTAAACTACTGAAGGGTGAGGGGGAGAAGACACTATCTCCTCCTGCATCTCACTATCAATCTGCATGTGAGATCCTCTAGATCTTTTGAAGGCTATCTCCTTCTCAAAGAAAACATCCTTGCACACCTCAATCTGTCTCTGACCTAGGATGTAGATCTGATATGCCTTCGACGATTCATGGTACCCAACAATTATACCCTACCTGACTGAGAGGTCTAACTTTGTCCTTTTCTCCTTGGGTACGTGAATGTAACCAGGACACCCAAATATCCTGAAGTGTCCAAACTGTCACAGTCACTGCCATTGTCTCATCCATGAGACCAGATCCACTCAAGGAAGCAACTGTCATAGGCCTACACAAATATGAATGCACAAACTCCAATATCCCCTTAGATTTGCTGTCACTTCTCAGAAAGGATTCCTTGGCATTCGTGCCAAGAGAAAAATATCTGCAAATGTCATCATTCTCAATACGAAGCTCTAGAAGACTCGTCACTATATTCCCCAAAGAAGGAAGAGCTCTATAATCAAAATGAGCAAGTATCCTATGCCATAACTGGTTGAGTTGTCAATATGTACAAACTCAGGTCAGACAACTTCATGTCTCAAACCAGAGATCTTATAATAAATTGTCTTCTAAAATCGTCACTATAGATCCCTCTCAGAGCTATCACTAGTGACATGCCTGCAAGGTAACCTTCCCAGTACAAGAAAACAAGAACAACAACATTTCCATGGTAACCTCCATGGAATTTAGCAATATAACTTGCTCGTAACAAACAATAAAACAAGAAATTATCCTAGAGGGGAGATAAACAAATGCATCTCTAGTATTATGTGGTTAGTATAATGATCATAACTATAATATATAAAAAACATAAGACCGCAATGGTGCGATAACAACTAGAGGCATATCAAAACAATCAAACTTGGAGGGTGCGTTGTTCCTCTGAATGCACTGGATCTGATATCCCTCTGGATCTAAGTTGGTGCTTGGAAAAAAGTCCCTTCTCCTACAAACACTCTCATGATAATGATATAAATTAACATATACAAGTACATACCTCCGGAAGTAGCAACAAACAACAACACCATCCGACAACAACGACAAACCCTAAAACTTCAAAGTGCTCCAACTTGCAATATGAAGGTAGCAGGTGATGTGCTGGACTAGGGCGCACTTGGCTATGAAGAAAATAGGCCCAACGATCAAGGGAAAGTGCTAAAACTAGCTTGACAGGAAAGGAGGGGGCGTTACAGTCACAAGTGTAGTTTCATAACTGCAACAAAAAGTTAGCGACTAGCATAAGAGGTGTTAGAAAAGCTTGTGTAATGGCTTCTTCATGAACATCGCTCTGATACCATGTTGAATTTTTGAATAATAGACTAACTATAGTAAATAACTTGGATCTCAAGAAGATTAAGCAAGCACAAATTACAAAACCAAATTATGGGACTGCTCGTTTTTCCATAGGCAACACTCTTTCATTGCCACCCAACCATAGGAATCCTCAAGTACCACCCCCGAGCAGAGCATAGTAGTTATCATGGGAAACCTTTCTACACAAGGGGAGAAAACCCAACACCTTTTCTTATAGAGAAGATCCATGCCAAAGAAAAAATAACCAAGAAAAAACTCTATTAACTAGAGCAAACCAATAAGAAATAATCCAACAATACTTATCTCAACAAGGAGAGAACTCAACAATGTAAACCCTAGCTAGAGTGCTATAGTACTAGTCCACCTCTAACGCACCACCAATATTGAGATATATACACTTGTGCATTCCTTCCTTCAACAATTGCAGCTGCAACTCTCTTCCAAACTTGCGCTATGATTATGTGAGAGTGTGTCTCAAATGAGAAGGGCACCTCCCTTATTTATACTAAACTGATTAGTGAACTTTATCCAGTGCAACCGACTTGTCCTTCTTTAAAAACAAATATTTACTTTATCTTTTCTCGCAGGCCAACTTGACTTCTGGAGCAATAAATTTCTTCTGGGGATTCTTTAATTCTTTCAATGGTTTTCCTTTCACGTCTTGGAATATTCTCCTATAAGAAAGGTTTTCCCAGAGGTGAATACCTCCCACAGCTACCAAAATTATCAACAACCTAGGGGTGAGAAAGTGTCAATGTGGTCCCTAGTGCATTAATTTCATGAGATATGAAATTAAATGAGACTTTATGAAAGTGAAATGAAATGGGTGCAAGAAAAGTCATTTCATCTCAACCATCCATCTAATCTATCCTTCACCGTTAGATTATATGTCTCTTCACCCTACCTCATGAAGTTAAATTAGGGAAAGGGCGTCCCCATTCAATTGGTATTTGTCTTCATGCAACTTGGAGAGAGAAAGAGAAGAGAGAGTCGATATGAGAAAGAGCAGGGCGAGTAACAACGAGTTGCAACAAGAGTAACAACAAGTAGCATCAGAGTAACAAGGAGTACCAACAGAGTAACACCAAGTAGCAACAAGGAGCGAGTAACAACAAAAAATTAAAAAAGGAAGGTACATCGATTACTGGGATGTACCTTACTGATTCTAAGTAGGCCGTACAACTGAATATTTGCACCAAAATCAAGATTAAGGGATGCATGAATTTCTGGGAGTTATTGGCACAAAAATTGAGGGAGGACACAACCTCAAATTTATGCATAAATTATATCAGCGATTGGCACAAATTTCTAGAATAATCGTACAACATTTATTGCTCTGACAACCGTACCGTGTACAAATTTTTGGGCACAAAAATCAAGGAGCTGAAGACACAGTTTTCTATGCTGGGTTTTGAGCACAAAAACCAAGATAAGTTTGTGTATTAAATGTTGAATATGAATGCTATAAGAAATTCTTTCTTAGAGCTCTGAAAATAATAAAAAGCCCCTCTCTCACTGGTTTTCCCCTTGTGGGTTTTTCCAGGGTCGAAGTTAGGCCAAAAATATCTGAGTATAAATCTTTTGGTTGTGTTTATTTCTGAGTTTTTTTTTTAGTAGACTTCATGTGTTTTTTGTTCATGTGCATTTAATTTTATACTAACTAATTTGCAGCCTAAATTTGCAATGTGGGTTGGGAATTAAACTGTGTCTCATTGAGACTTGAAACCGGGTTGGGGTCTGAAATTTCTACAATAACTGAGTATGTTTACTTTTACATGGATAGGTGTGCTAGCCTATCTGTGTCCCATATCACCAGTCTCATAATCACACATGCTCTCCCACCTTAATACATATACAACCATATATATACATATATATTACTCAACTCGACGCGCACTCCCAGGTCATTACCATGCACCTACCCAAGTGTGCACAACACTATGAAATGTGCACACTTACCCAGGTGCGTGAAACACTATAAAATGTGCACACACTGTCTTTGATAACAATTATTCATGCACTACTTAGGTGTGCACAACACCAAAACTTAGTGGAAACGACTCGCTAGCCTAAATGTACATTTACATTTACAATTGGTACCAATGAATCACCAAACTATATGTACAATTACAATGGGTTCGGATTAGGGACATTACATTCCCCTCCCCCTTATTTATGCATTGTCCTCAGTGCATCATATGCACATGTACATACAAAATTTCAAAAATCTTAAAAATGATGCATATACTCTACCCACATAACATCCTCGCGCTCCCAAGTTGCATCCTCAGGACCGTACCAACTCCATTGGACCTTTACCAACTCCATGAATTGATTCTGGAGCTATTTTATTTTCCGATCAAATATGCAAACTGGACACACTTGAAAATTTCCTTCTGACTCCATCTGAATCACATTCCAATCAATAATATGATTAACATCAGGTACGTACTTTTTAAGTAATGACACATGGAAAACATTATGAATACACAAGGATGCATGCAATGTAAGTATATATGTGACATGACCAATCCTCTCTAGGATTTCAGATGGCCCACAGTAGCACAATGCTAACTTATAACACTTTCCCAACTCTAGGGAACTACGCATGACTTTCACTTTCAAAAAAACATGATCACGCACTTTAAATTCTCTATGGGCTCTACCTTTATCTATGCAACTTTTCTTCCTATCCTGGGCAACCTTTAAATTCTGCTTGATCTTTACCATTTTTTCCTCCATTTCTCGGAGCAGATTTGGCTCAATTACTACACAATCTGCTGGGTTGTCCCAACACATTGACGTGTTGCACTTTCTACCGTAAAGTGCTTCAAATGGGATAATCTTTAAAGATGTTCGATACCCATTGTTGTAAGAAAATTCTACCAAATGAAGGTAGTCTTCCCATTTTGATGGCTTATCCATCACATACATCCTGAGAATATCTTCAATCACCTGATTTACCCTCTTTGTTTGTCCATCTGACTCAGGGTGATATGCTGTGCTAAAATTCATATTTGTTCAAAATCCTTTGAACAACCCTTTCCAAAAGTTTGAGGTGAAATTGGAATCTCTGTCAGACATAATTTTCTTAGGTACACCATGCAACTTGGCACTTTCTCACATGTATATCTCAACAATGTCGTCTTCCTTATGCGTTGAATTCACAGGAATAAAATGGGCAAATTTAGTAAGCTTGTCTACCACCACCATAATAGAATCATGTTGCTTAGTATTCCTAGGAAACTTAGTTATGAAGTCCATGGTTACAAATTCCCACTTCCACTCAGGAATGGGAAAAGGCTGTAGCAAACCAACTAGATGTCTATGCTCAACCTTGACCTTTTGACATTCGAGACATTTAGCAATAAAATTAACAACCTCTTTTTTCTTACCTGGCCAATAATATTGCTTTTTGATTGTGACAATTGTATTCAGCCTAGATGTCCCGCATAAGGAACTTTATGCATCTCTGACAATAACATACTTTTCAACTCTTGATCATTTGGCACATAGAATCTGTGTCTATACATGAGGATTCCATCCTCTCTGAGCTCATAACCTTCCAAATTCTGCTGCGACATTCCTTGTTGTAAAGTCACCTTTATGTCCACATAACGCTGATCTGATTTGACAACTTCTAAAATTTTGTCGCACAAATATAGTTTATACATGCTAATGGTTGTAGCATGCATCTCATGCACTCTCCTGTTGAGTGCATCAACCACCTTATTCTCTTTACCCTTGATATGATTTAGATCAAAGTCATACTCACTGAAAACTTCTAACCACCTGCTTTGTTTTGCATTTAAACTTGGTTGTCCAAACAAATATTCCAGACCAAAATGGTCTGTTCTTAGCTCAAATATTTTACCCATGAGATAATGCTGCCACATCTTCAAGGCATGCACTATAGCTACCAATTCTAAATCATGGGTGGCATAGAGTCTCTCATGCTCTTTTATTTTTCTTGATTCATAGAATACCACATGCCCATTTTGACTTAAGACTCCACCGATTCCTTCCTTGCATACATCCATGCACATAATGAAGTTTGCAGCTGGATCTACAATCCTTAGTATCGATGCACTAGTCAACAAAATTTTCAAGTGTTGGAAACTCCTTTCACAATCCGGATTCCATTCAAATCGCACACCTTTCTTTTGCAGGGATGTGATTGGATGCACAATCTTTGAGAAGCCTTCAATAAACCTATATAGTACCATGCGAATCCCATGAATGATCTCACTTCTATGACATTTCTTGGTGTTGGCCATTCCTTAATGGATTTTATCTTCACTGGGTCCACAATTATTCCTTCCTCTGAAATGATATGACCCAAATAATAGTCTTGCCTCTGGTAAAATGAACACTTGCTCAACTTTGCATAAAGTTGATGCTCCCTCAATACCTTCAACTCCATCTTCAAGTGATGCTCATGTTCTTCTTCAGATTTAGATTAAATAAGGATGTCATCCAAAAATATGGCGATGAACTTATCCAAGTATTCTCTTAAAACTCCATTCATTAAACACATGAAGACAACTGGTGCATTTGACAACCCAAATGGCACCACTATGAACTCGTAATGGCCATACCTTGTTCTGAAGGAAATCTTGCCGATGTCTTCCTATTTTATTCTCACTTGGTTATATCCAGATCTGAGATCAATCTTGGAAAATATCCTTGCGCCCCTTAGCTAATAAAACATATCATATATCTTGGAAAATGATACTTGTTCTTCACTGTTACCTTGTTCAACTGTTTGAAGTCAATGTAGAGTCTCAACATATCCTCTTTATTTTTCACAAATAAAATTGTCACACCCCAAGGTGACACACTTGGGTGTATATATCCCTTCTTCATAAGCTCTTCAATTTGCAACTGCAATTCCTTCAGCTTTGGTGTACTCATCCTATAAGAATTATTGGATATAGGCGCTTCTCCCAACATCATATTTATAGAGAAATCAATATCTCTTTTCGATGGCAACCCTGATATCTCTTTAAAGAGATCCTCAAATTCTTTTAGTAATGCACAGTACTAAACACTTGGAACTTTATCTTCGGGTGCCTCATCCATGTGTGCTGCAAATACTTGACATCCCTTCATGTAGCTTTTATTCAATTGCAAGGATGGAATTTATCTGATAGTCACAACTCTTGGAATGCCTTGAACATTCTCAAATTTACTTGCTCATCCAGACAAGTAAATGCCTTATTATAATAGTCTAGAACAACATGATGTTGGTCCAACCAATCTATACCAATGAGGCAATCATACGAGCCCAAATGTATGATATTCAAATCAACTTTTGTGCGCAATCATACAATCCCAAATGTATGATATTCAAATCAACTTTTGTGCGCAATCATACGATCCCAAATGTATGATATTCAAATCAACTTTTGTGCGCAATCATATGAGCCCAAATGTATGATATTCAAATAAAATTTTGTGCACAATCAATTCATTTCCATTGGACATGCCTTGACCATCTCATTAATTTTCCTTTTTTCCCTTGAAGCTAACTGCACCAACCAGGTTTTCAAAGGTTGCTTCTCAGCAATTGGAATCTTTCTACCATTTTAGGATTTAGATAACTATGACTAATTCCCGAGTCAATTAAAATAGTAATGGGTTGGCCATTAATCTTACCTTCCACCTCGATCATGTGCGACTGAAAATCAACTTGCTTGTTTTTCAGGGCTACATAGATTCTAGGTACACTTCTACCCATGTCTTCGACTGCCACAACTTGTCGTACACTATGTGAGGTCCTCACTTTTTCACCTCTTTGAGGGAAATCTCTAAACATATGGTTTCCATCACAACCCAAACACTTCATTGGCGGCTGCTGAATTGGCCTGGTTTCCATTGCCTCAGTCATTCGGGGTTCCTTGGACGTTGGATGTCTTTGCATATTATTTCTGAAAAATGTTGGCTTTATTCCCCTTCTTCCTCTATTCCACCTTTCTTTTCATCTTGTTTTCCCAAGCCTTTTGGAAATCCGGTCTTCCCGTTTGTTGATCATAGAGACATTTATCTCTCCTTATAGTTTCCTCCAATGTCTTGGGATCATCATATTGTATCTTATCGCTAATAAATAATGGAAAACCACTCATGTACCTTTGAATATTCACCTGTTCATCCTTGATAAAAGGCACATATTTCAACAGCTCTAAAAATCTCCTTTCGTACTCGTTTATGGTCATGCTCCCAAGCTTGAGTTCAAAGAAATCCTTCATTTTCTTGTCATAGTAACACTTGGTTAAGTATTTATTTTGGAAATACCTCTTGAAATCCCTCCAAGTAAATTTATTTTCATCAATGTGTTGCACTTGCGTGAACTGATCCCACCACATTGATGCTTTTCCTTTTAGCCGATAGATGACAATTATCCCTTCTGTTTGCGCAAAATAATTATGCAACTGGAAGTACTTCCTCATACCCAAAAACCAGGTCTCCGCATCTTCATCCTTGTGCTCAACGTCAAAGGTAGGAGGCTTAATCTTATTCATTTCTCCCTCTAGCTGGTCCACCCAGTCCTTTTCTTATTCTTCTTGACAAGAGATGGACTTGAGATACTGTGCACTTTCCTAAATGAATGCTTTGGCGAGTGAGGTTGATTCATATCAACACTTATTGCTTCTCTTTTTTTCTCATCATGAGACCTACGACTTCTTGACCTACTTGTCTCTATCTCCTTATCCATTTTCTTTTCTGTTCTGTCCAAGCTTTGCATCAAATTGGCATTGAAGTCATCTTGCTGCTTATTGGTTCTCATAAGCCTTTCATTATAAAATTTATAGATTTGGACATATTTTTTCAATCCCGTTATGGTGTATACAAAGTTCATGTGCTCCTACTTGGATTATATACCATAAAGACACAAACCGACACACAAATCCCCAAATTCATCATCAGGATTGTAAGTTCTTTTCTCATTTTCCATGCTTTTGACCTTCTGCACTAATTATGTCCTGCTCTAATCACCGATAAATGTACAAAATGAACATACAACAAGATTTGTTAGATGAATTCAAGAGACATATTCATGAAAAATATGCACCATATTGTCAAAATCCCTTCTTCTGAATCTTGTGCACACACTGGTATTCAACACAGACCAATGCACGATGTCAATTTTTAACTTGTGCACTGCGTATCAGTAATGCCAATACACCACAAATTTGTTTTGTGCAGCCCCAAAAATTTAGTGTGCACATCCATGCACCATTTTTTACGGTACAGTTCCAGTGCCACACCCCACAATATCCAACATTTAACACACACATCTACACATTCTTACTTTATGCACACCAAGGTCGCGCTGAAATTCAAAATTCAGTTACTCACCAGTGCAATTTTGTTTTTCCTAAGTAGTACTCAACTCATGTAGGATTAGTGTTGAAATTGGAGCTCTGATGCTTCTTGTTGACCTCTGGCCCATACAAGTCCAGTGTCAAACCAATAGCTCTGATACCAAAATGTAATGTCCCTGGCCTTGCAAGCTGGGCCACATCACACAAACTCAACTTATGTAGCTCTGAACCAACCATATTGTAACATCACCTAGCATATTACTAAACAAAGCTACTTCGAAAATCCACTGCGCATATTTTATACTAAACACTAGACTATGCAATATCACTTGAAGTAATGCACTCAACCCCAAGCTAAGTCATGCTACCCAAATTTAAGCAACAAAAGTAACACAAACAACTGCGCACAAGCACAATGAACACATAGAGTTACTGTGCTCGCACCCATTTTGGCATCATCATCAAATCTGTCCTACTTGTGTGCGCATACTGCTTCCCCATGCGCACAAGTAACTCCAACCCCTGATGCACACAGAGTTTTCTCTATGCGCACAACTATTCAAACCTCTTCTTGAAGACTCATAACCAAAATCATAAGGTTAACTAAACATACAAGACTATCAACAACTGTCATACTCATGCACAACTACAATAATGACTATCAACGCCACACTTACATGTGAAAGCAATGTTAAAAAAAATAACAACAATTACTTATATGCGACAACATACAAGAATTAACCCATATCAAGCATAGATAAAAAAGAACACATTATATGAGACAAGCACATAAAGAACACTTATATTTTATGAAAGTCACCAACTGCACACAAAATTTAAACATTCCTCCCAACCATAGACTCTGTTGCTTATAAGTTTTCAACAACAGGTCACCCCCGAACTGGGGCTTAACTCCACCGGGGAAAACAGGTTCCTAGTGATAGGATAAGGTCAAATTCTCAAAAAAATAGCTTAGTGCAAGGTGTATTCTACTACAACTACCCTACAATCTTTCATTCCCCACACACCTGTCACACCCAAGGATGTGTGCCCCTTCTCTGCTCAACAGTCCCTTAACTGCCTCACTTCCCTTCTAGGGTTACTGGTTTTTGAGACCTAAGTCTGCACCTCTGCCCCTCTTGCCTCTTTTCCCTATGCCTTCATCAAAATTATTTCCCTTATAGGGTTACCAGCTTGGTCATACAAAAGGACCAAGTCATCCTCAGCGTATTGCCGAGGACAGACAAAATTTTCATATTGGACCTTGACACGTCATTTATTTGCTTCGATAGCCATGGAGGCGTCTCGACGTTGCTCATCTATATTCTCTAGGTGTACGAGGCATTGTTCAAGATCATAAGTGTCAGGTAGGAGTGCAACTGCCAATCTAAGAGAAGGGATTTCACATTCAATAGGTAGGATTGACTCCACACCATGCACTAACTGGAAAGGAGAAAAAATGGTGGAAGTCTTAACCGAGGTCCGGTATGCCCAAAGTGTTGGATAAATCATGATATGCCAATCATATTTACTCTGGTTGACAGTTTTCTGCAAAATGGTCTTGAGAGACTTGTTCATGACCTCTACTTGTCCATTTTCCTGGGGGTAGTAAGGGGAAGAATGACCATGTTTAAACCCTAGTTTCAATGCTAATTATTTTATCAGTTCGTTCTAAAAGTGGCTGCCATGATCAATGACAATCTCACTCGGGATTCTGAACCTATCTATAATTTGATTGAACACAAAGAAAACAACAATATTACCATCATATTTAACTGTAGGCATGGCCTTGACCCACTTAGTAAAGTAGTCTATGACCAAGATAATGTGTTGATGCCCCCTAAGCGAATTTGGGTTGCAATCCAAAAAATCCACCCCCACTTGGTGAAGGGACTAATGGTACCGACTGGATGGAGAGGGGATGGATGAGAGCACATATTCTGAGTGAACACCTGGAAAGGGTGACACTTCTTAACCACTTCGACACAATCTTTAAAAACATATGACCAAAAATAACTAGCTCGCAAAATTTTCTAGGTTGTCGCAAGCCTGGATAGATGACCACCACAAGCCCCACTTTGATAGTCATTCAGAACAGGCTCAACTTATTTGTGATTTGTGCAACTAAGAAAGATACTATCTACTCCTTGACAATAAAAATTGTCACCGATGATAAGGTCGTTCTTAGCTTGGTATCGTATACGTCGTCGGTCATCTCTCGAGAGATGCTAAGGGAACTTCAAAGCTTGAATATAGACAACAATATCTCCATACTAGGGGTTTGATGAATGTGTTCATCCACAAACGAATCACATGAATAACATCCTCATCTAAACCAGGGAAGTCAGATATAAACTCTGCAAAAACTAGCGATTTCTTGGATTTCACAAAAGCAAAATCGAGATCAAATTCCTGTAAAATGACAATCCATTTATTCTATTCCCCCCCTATGATATGCCTAGTAAGGATGTATTGAAATGGTTGACATCGGCAACCACAATAGTTTTTGAAAGAAATATATAGTTTCGTAATCATTGAACTGCGTGAACAGAAGCCAAAGCTAGCTTTTCAACATGAGAATATTTGAGTTCAGGTCCGACTAAGTTTCAACTAAGATAGTAAATGACCTGCTCACGGAGCTCGTCATCCTCCTGAACCAACACCATACCAATCATCTCTTTGGATGCAATGATATAAATAAAGTAATATCTACTGTAGTCATGACACTTCAACAGGGGCGTCGATACCAAAACCTTCTTCAAAGCATCGAAGGATTCCTAGGCTCGCTCATCCCAGATAAAAGGAGTGTCCTTCTTTAAGAGACGCATGAAACCCTTAGTAATATTGGAATATTTCACTATAAACCGTTGTAAAAATTTATCTTTCCCCTGTAAACCATGTTTATTATTTGGGTTGGTTGTCATTGATGTCAACCCTTGAAGAAAGTCCAGTAGTGAATTCCGGTAGCACAAAGGTTTGGGTAATGGACCCAAGTTTGTTTGATGTATAATGGTATGAGTTTTAATATATTTAAATATAAGACTATTTTATATGGATAGTACATGTCATTCCATTTCCGGTGGTATGTAGAACGCCACATAACTCATCATGGTTAGAGAGTTATGGTCATGTGAAGTTGGAGAACCCTCATGAGTCATCTAGAAGCCCCAAAATGTCAAAGTAGTCAAAGTGGTTGCAAAGAAGAAATTATTTAAATAATAAAGTGAAATGATGATTGTACTATACTTCAAAGTGGATACAAAAGAAATTATTTAAATAATAAAGTTAACGGAGAAATTACTAAGTGGACAAGTGGTTAGAAGTGGGTTAGCCCTAAAATTAGGAAAGTGGTTTAAGATGGTTAGAAGGTAACCCCTTAAGGAAGCTACATAAAAATATAAATAATATGGAAGGGTCTCTAATTTAATAACAATTGAGCATATTGAATATCTACAAGTGACTGAGGTAACCAAAGTATATATAAGGCTAATTTCAGAGGGAAGTTGAAGTAAAGAAGGCTGAAATTCAAGGGAGGATAAATTCTTTTGATGATGCTTTCTAGGGTATGTTATTTACAGGTTATCTCACCATATTCACAATAAATTTTTTTCTAGATTGATTTAGACTTTGAAATCTGGAGAGCATTGAGGAAACATATCCAAGTAGCCGTGATAAAAATTTCATCTTGTGGGTCGTTGTATTTTTGGAGTTACACTCTGTGGAAAATAGGGTTTGTGGCTAGTCCTGAAACTAGTCTAAAACAAGTGTTTCAGGTAAAAATGTCATAACTTATTCATAAAAGATGCAAATTCAGTAAGACAAAATGTATTGGTTAGAGTACAGTCTGTAGTATTCTATGTACCATTTTCATATACATACAACAAATATTCTATGCAGGGCACACTCTACAAGTTCACTCTCTAGAATAAGACATAATTCAACAAGGTATGCCATTTTTGCTATAACTCCTTTTCCGAAAGGTTCCAAGTAGTGAAACCTGGAGAAATTGCATAAAAGACACTGAATAACATTGTGTACTATTTTCATATATTTATTCATTACAGGTACATAGTTATGATTATTTCAAGTTAGGGTTGTTGACTAATCCAAAATTAGTTATGTGAGACTAAAGTCAAGTTTGATGAAAATGCTAGTCTCTTGTTGTTAAAGTTAAGGAAGGTTTGCAAGTATGTGATCATATACACTAGGTATATTACAGAGTTACAAATCATATTTGGATGATGAAATTGATGAGGGCTTTGGTTGAGGTACATGTTGGGTACATGGTTGAGACAAGTAGTTGATGAGTTGGCACATACATGAGGTGTATAATTGATGATGTTGGTACATCTTGATGAGTCATAGTTATGTGTATTTGATGCATGATTGGTACATACTTGGTGTATGGTTGATGCACTCATTGATGGTACAAGTTGAGGTACATGTTAGGTACATGGTTGAGACAAGTAGTTGATGAGTTGGTACATACATGAGGTGTATAGTTGATGATGTTGGTACATCTTGATGAGCCATATTTTATGTGTATTTTATGCATGGTTGGTACATATTTTGTGCATGGTTGATGCACTTGTTGATGGTACAGGTTAAGGTACAATTTGGTGCATTGTTGATGCACTTGTTTATGGTACAGGTTGATTATAGGTCGAGGTATAGGTTGATTCATGGTTGATGCATGGTTCAGGTTATTGGTACATGTTGTTTGGTGCAGGTTGATTGGTACAGTCTTACAACAATATATCTCACAGTGATAGTGTGAAAGTGGTTCCATCATTCTACTTCTACGACAGGGAGGTTCGATGGGGCAAGCACGGGTGGTTGTAGCCACCTTCTGGTTGTAGCCGGAGAACATAGGGGGTTGTAGCCAGAGAATTGGGGAGTTGGAGCTTCCCTCAAGTTGTAGCCTGAGAAACTAGGGGGTTGGAAGCTCCTTCCATTTGTAGCTGGAAAATAAAGGAATTTGGTGCTTCCAATGAATGTAATTCTTAAATACATATAAGAAAAAACATTCCTTGGTTTTCACCCGCTTTCGGTTTCCACATAAAAACATTGGTGTACTATGTATGTGTATGTGTATGTTTTCTCATTTTTTCATTGTTTATTTACTTTGAAACTATTGGATGATAATGCTACATTAATATAACACTTGCATTTTGTGATTAAAATGATTATATTGATCTATTACTGATTCACCTCCCCCCTCAGTAATCCAAAAATTTGAATCAGAGCAGGTTCCTTCAGAACATAATTTAACCACTGGAAGGAGATCATGGATTATTCCGAGATTAAAGTACCACTGTTTAATGGTCAGAATGGGTTAAAGTATGAGATATGGAGCAGAAGAATGAAAGTATTTTTATTGGCACAAGGACATTATATTTGGCTATCATTCGTTACAGGATATGATAGTTCAAAAAGGGCAAAGACTGCAGCCAAAAAAGAATTGAAGAAGAATAACAAAATAGCAATGGATTTCATCTGGGAAGGATTACCTAATAGAGTAAGAGAAAATGTTGGTAAATGTTCATCAACCAAATAACTTTGAGATAAGTTACATGACATATATTCTTCACCCATCACAGATTCAGAAAATGGCAAAGAAGATGCAAGTACAGATACAAAAGAAATATTTTCACCATGTCAAACAGATTCAGAAGATGAAGAGTACATAATCAACAAAGGTATGTTGTTTTTCTTTAATAGTGAAAAATGTGGACATATTGAAATAGAATGCCATGAAGGAAGTGAAACATAAAAACTAATTGAAAAAGAAAACAATTATGAAGCATAATTGATTAGTGCTTTAGATGAACTAAGAAAAGAAAGAGAAGAAAACAAGTCACTCAAGAAATAATTGATGAAACAAAAGGAAAGTGTTCACATTTTTGAAGAAGCCCAACAGGTCATCGAGAACTTAAGAACTCAGCTAGAAGAATCCAAAAATATTGAAGAAAATATTGAATATGAAAAGCAACATTTGGAAGCCAACATAGCAACACAGAAGGAAGAATCATAAATGAGAGAGAAGATATTGACAGATCATCTTAAGGAAAGAACTAACGATCTAAACCATCTTGAGACAAAGTTTGGTCAAGAACAGAAATGACTTGAAGAAGAAATAATCACATTAAAAATCCATCATGAAGAAGTAAAAAGAACAGAAGAAGTCATGAAGTCTCAGATAATGAAGAAAGAAAAAGAGGTTGAGAAGCTTGAAGAAGAAGTTGTCACATTGAGAAGTAAAATCGTCAAGATCAACAAGAACGTTGAAGAGACAGAAACATCCACATCAGCTATAGAGAATGAAGAGAAACACTCTATGTTGTTAGAAAAGAAGAATGAATAAAATAGAAAGAGTTATGCAGAAGTACTCAAAGGAAGGAATCATGGTCAACCAAAATATAAGAAAACTATTGAAGATACATATTCAAGTAGACCATCCATGTTCAAGCCATAGAGAAGCTTCAATCATGATCATGATCAGTCAAGATAGAAATTCATAAGGAATACACCACAAAGAAGATCATTCATTCCCAGGTATGCAAATTTATTTTATGGTCATTGTTTATTGTACTAATTTTGGACATAAGGTTGCAGATTGCAGGGATTATAAAAGAAATGTTCAAGCAAGAAATGAATATGTGGCCCCATGTGACATTGAATGTTACAAATTTAATAACTATGGACACATAGCTAGTGATTGTAGAAGCATGATCGATAATTCCATGAAAGAGAAGACTGATATCAAATATAAGAAAGTATGGATAAGAAAACACGAAGAACAAGTGAACAAAGACCAGGTCCCAAAGATCGCAAGATTGACAATAAAACGAGATGAAGAAAATTCTATAGAGAAAAGGAAAGATGTTAGATACAAAAAGGTTTGGAAAATAACTGAAAGAAAAGAAGGACATATAAATAAAAAACAGGTTCAAGAGATTGTACTTTTAGGCATTATAGTGAAAGATGAATCCGTAGACAGAAGGAAAGAAGTCAAAGCTCAGAGAGATGATGAATATACTAATGAAGATGATGATGAATACACATCAGAGAAGAAATTGTTCTGAGCCATCCAACTTAGAGACTCCTAGATAATATGAATAATAGATAGGGGGAGTCTATGCGGTAGCTGAGACATACCAGAGAACCATCCTTCGAGCAACTTGCAGAGTTTGAGTAGACAGATTCAGTGCATTCAGTTAGCAAAAGTACAATATGATAGATTAATTAGTTGTAGTAGTACTTCATGATAATACAGTGACATATGAGTCAAAATTATGGATAGTTGTGTAGCAGAATCTTGGACAATATGGACACAGATGGATTCGTAAGAACACTTAGAAGGTTTGGAAAGATATATGACAGTGGATGAGAGCATGGATTCCAAATCGACATATATTTTTTGGACACATGCAATGCATACAATAGTTCAAATTCAAAACAGATTAATGCTCAAAAACAACACTGACAAAACTCCCTATGAGCTATGGAAATGAAGAACAACAAATGTGAAGCACTTCAGAGTATTTGGAAGAAAATGCTACATCAAAAGAGAAGATGGCATAATGAGAAAGTTTGACTTTCGTGTGGACAAAGGAGTACTTGTTGGTTAATCAAGTACAAGGATAACATACAAGTGTTACAATATGATATTGAACAAAGTTGTGGAAAGCATCAATTTAACAATTGATGAAACAAGTGGACGTGAATCAAAGGAAGAAGAAAATGAATCAGTGGAACAACTTTACGAAGAAGAAGCAAAAGATGAAGAAGAAGTAGAAGAGGAAGATGAAGAATATCATACAAAAGTAGAAGAGAAAGTTCAACAAGTGCCTCCAAAGACACCTAGCAAACGAGTACAGAAGAATCATCCTTCAGATCAGATTATTAGAAACAAAGATGTAGGAGTTGAGACTAGAAGAATAATCCGTTCACCAAAAAAAATTCACCTAGCACTCTTATCTACAATTGAACCAAACAATTTTGAAGAGGCCATCAAGGATGAATTCTGGAATAAGGCCATGGATGAATAATTGGATCAAATAGAGAAGAATGACACTTGGGAATTGGTTCCAAGACCAAAGAATAAGAATTTGATTGGCACAAAGTGGGTTTTCAGAAATAAATTGAATGAAGATGGACATGTTACAAGGAGAAAAGCTAGATTGGTATGTAAAGGATACACACAAGTTGAAGGAATCAACTTTGAAGAGACATTTGCCCAGTTGCCATAATGGAAGCAATCTGATTTCTCTAGCTTATGCATGCTCCAAGAATATTAAAGTGTATCACATGGATGTGAAATCAAATTTTCTGAATGGGGAACTTGAAGAAGAAATCTACATTGAACAACTAGAAGAATTTTAGTTTTCAAAGAATGCAAATTATGTGTGTAAATTGAAGATGGCCTTGTATGGTCTAAAACAAGCTCCTAGTTCATGGTACTCTAGACTTGATAAATATTTACATTAGACAGGGTTCAGAAAAGGAAGTGCATACAACAACCTCTGCATCAAGGAAACTCAAGATGGTATTTTATTAATTGAAGTTTATGTTGATGATATTATTTTTGGAAGTACTGATGACAGGTTAAGCTAGAAATTTGCAAAGGATATGTAGAATGAATTTGAAATGTCATTAATCGGAGAACTATCCTTCTTTCTGGGTTTTTATATACGTCAAAGCATCCAAGGAATTTTTATCTCTCAAACTAAGTATATCAGAGAAATGTTAAAGAGGTTTAGAATGGAAGATAGCAAACCAGTTACCACTCCTATGCAAACCAATTGCAAGTTGAGAAAAGATGATGATTCAAGTCTATAGACCATAGGAAATACAGGTCAATGATTGGTATCTTACTATATGTGACAACATCCAGACCAGATGTAATGCAGGAAGTTGGATATGTGGCACGATTTCAAGTAGCACCAAAGCAATCACATGTCTTAGCAGTGAAGAGGATTTTTAGATATCTCAAAGGAACATAAGAGTTTGGATTATGGTATCCAAAAGGAAAGGATTTATCACTTATTGCCTGCACTGATGTAGATTGGGCATCTTGTATTGATGATCGACGAAGCACCATTGGAGAAACGTTCTACTTGGGTGAGTTTAGTATCTTGGCTAAGAAAGAAACAATCATCAATATCTTTATCTACATCCGAAGCAGAGTACATTGTAGCAACAAGATGTTGTACACATGTTCTATGGATGAAACAAACTTTGATAGATATACAGGTTGAGTATGATGAGCCCATTCCAATCTATTGTGATAATAAAAGCATCATCAATATCTTTAAGAACCCAGTGATGCACTCCAAAATGAAGCACATTCCAATCAAGTATCACTTTCTATGGGAACAGGTTGCAGAGAATAAAATCATAGTTGAATATGTGGGCACAAAAGAACAAGTGGCAGACATATTTAGAAAATCGCTTCCATGGGAAGCCTTTGAGTATCTTCGTCAGAGACTCGAAGTAATTTCTACTCCAATATGAATTCTTTTGAATGCTTATCTTATATGTCTTAGATTTACACGAGGAAGCACCATAAAGAGGACATTTCAGGTTGGGAGATCAATTTCAAGAAGAGTTCAGTTAGGGCGAGCAACCCCAGATGGAAATATACCTTTTCCATTGATGACAAAGGGGGAAATATTTATCAGATGCAAAGGTAAATGCTTGGAGAAAGAGCAGAGAGGCATGGTTCCAGGGGAAGCGATGGTCACATGGGGAGCATGAGTGATATGAATTCCTTATTGCATTAGAGTGTTTCCATGAACGAAAAAGGGGGAGATTGTTGATTAATTGGGTTGGTTGTCATTGATGTCAACCCTCGAAGAAATTCCTGTAGCACAAAGGTTTGGGTAATGGACCCAAGTTTGTTTGATGTATAATGGTATGAGTTTTGATATATTTGAAGGTAAGACTATTCTAGATGGATAGTACATGTCATTCCATTTCTAGTGGTATGTGAAACGTCACATAAATCCTCACGGTTAGAGACTTATGTCCATGTGAAGTTGGG
>JZKD02S0428768.1:173965-186854 GCA_000966675.3 Picea glauca
TCAAAGTGGTTGCAAAGAAGAAATTATTTAAATAATAAAGTGAAGTGATGAGTGTACTATAAGTCAAAGTGGATACAAATGAAATTATTTGAATAATAAAGTTAATTGAGAAATTGCTAACTGGACAAGTGGTTAGAAGTGGGTTAGCCCTAAAATAAGGAAAATGGTTTAAGATGGTTAGAAGGTAACCCCTTGAGGAAGCTACATAAAAGTATAAATAAGAGGCAAAGGTCTCTCATTTAATCATACTTGAGAATATTTAATATCTACAAGTGACTGAGGTAACCAAATGATATCTAAGGTGAATTTAAGAGGGAAGGTGAAGTAAAGAAGGATGAAATTCAAGGGAGGATAAATTATTTTGATGATGCTTTCTAAGGTATGTTATTTACAGGTCATCTCACCATTTTCGCAATAAATTGTTTTCTAGAATGATTCAAACTACCAAATCTAGAGGTCGTTGAGGAAACATATCCAAGTAGTTGTGATAAAAATTTCATCTTTTGGGTTGTTGTATTTTTGGAGTTACACTCCGTGGAAAATAGGGTTTGTGGCTAGTCCTGAAACTAGTCTAAAATAGGTGTTTCGRGTAAAAATGTCATAACTTCTTCATAATAGATCCAAATTCAGTAAGACCAAATGTATTGGTTAGAGTACAATTTTTAGTATTATGTGTACCATTTTTAGATCCATACAAAAAACATTCCATGCGAGGCACGCTCTACAAGTTCTCTCTCTAGAATAAGCCAAAATTCAACAAGGTATGCCATTTTTTCTATAACTCCTTTTCTGAGAGGTTCCAAGTAGTGAAACCTAGAGGAATTGCATAAAAGACACTAAAGAACATTGTGTACTATTTTCATATCTATATTCATTACACATGCATAGTTATGATTATTTAAAGTTAGGGTTGTTGACTAATCCAAAATTAGTCATGTGAGACTAAAGTAAAGTTTGATGAAAATGCTAGTTTGTTGTTGTTAAAGGTAAGGAAGGTTTGCAGGTATGTGATCATATACACCAGGTCTATTACAAAGTTACAAATTAGTTTTGGATGATGAAATTGATGAGGGATTTTGGTTGAGGTACATGTTGAGTACATGGTTGAGTACATGGTTGAGAAAAGTAGTTGATGAGTTGACACATACATGAGGTGTATAGTTGATGATGTTGGTACATCTTGATGAGTCATAGTTTATGTGTATTTGATGCACGATTGGTACATATTTGGTACATGGTTGATGCACTTGCTGATGGTACAAGTTGAGGTATAGTTTGGTGCATGGTTGATGCACTTGTTTATGGTACATGTTGATTACAGGTTGTTACATGTTGTTTGGTGCAGGTTGATTGGTACAGGTTTACAATAGTATATCTCACAGTGATAGTTTCACAATGGTTCCATCATTCAACTTCTACAAAAGGGAGGTTGGACGGGGCAAGGACAGGTGGTTGTAGACACCTTCCGTTTGTAGACGGAGAACATAGGGGGTTGTAGCCTCCTTCTGGTTGTATCTAGAGAATTGGGGAGTTGGAGCTTCCCTCAAGTTGTATCCTGAGAAACTAGGGGGTTGGAGTCTCCTGCCAGTTGCAGCTGGAAGACAAAGGAAGTTGGTGCTTCCAATGATTGTAATTCTTAAAGACATATAAGAAAAAACATTCTGTGGTTTTCTCCTGCTTTGGGTTCCCACCTAAAAACATTAGTGTACTGTGTATGTGTATGATTTCTTATTTGTTCATTGTTTATTTACTCTGCAACTATTGGATGATAATGCTACATTGATATAACACTTTCATTTTGTGGTTAAAAAGGATTATATTTCTCTATTACTAATTCACCCCCCCTCTCAATAATCCAACAAACCTTGAAGTTGATGAACAGTGTACGGGGGATGAAATCTAAGTCTTGCCTCAACCTTTAACAGATCCACCATGATCCCAGTCTCAGAGACTAAGAATCCTAGAAGTCGACTTGACCTAATGCAAAATATGCATTTATGAGGGTTCAAACATATGCGGTAATGGCTACATCTTTCAAAAACTAGTCGAAGGTGGGTAGGATAATCCACTCTCTTATGGGAGTGAGCAGCAAGATCGTCGAGATAAGCTTCGACTATATGCTTGAGATCGTGAAATGTGAAGTTCATAACTCGTTGGAAGGTTGTTCCGACATTCTTATGGACGAAAGGCATTTCACGATATGCAAATGTACCCCAAGGACAAATAAATGTTGTATTATGTTGATCCTCAGGCTTAATCTGAATTTGATTATACTCTGAAAATCCATCCATAAAAGAAAAAATTTTGCTTCCCACACACTCATCGAGAATCTGATCAATGAAGGGTGTAAGGAAGTTCTCTTTGGGACAGGACTTATTTAGGTCACGAAAATTCATGCATACACGAATGGTTCCTTGCTTTTTTTTCACAGGAACGAAATTGGATACCCATTCAGTCAAGGGAACCGTGTAGATAAAGACAACGTTAAATAGTTTTTCTACATATGCCTTAATAGCAGGGGCCTTCCTAGGATTGACAGATATAAGTCGTTTTCGAATAGGTTTATCATCTGGGTAGGTTTTAATCTCATGTTTGACAATTCGAGGGTCGACTCCTGGAATCTCTTCATATGACCAAGTGAATACATCGTGTAATTCTTTGAAGAGATTAGTGTAGATCATAATTTCTTTCGACGAACAATCCGCACCGATGTATACATTTTCAATCTTGCCAGGAATATGAGAGATATCGATCGTGACGGTAGGAGAGATTATTTACATGTTTCCTTAAGCATAAATGTCGTGCGTATCAAGTGGAACTATGGCGTGACTGAGTATCTCTCTCAAGGTAGATCTAAAATCATCTTGTTCGATTCTAGAAAGCTCTAGGAGAAAATAAGAGCAATTGTGCATATCATCCCATGGCCTGTCAGAACCATTCATGGCTTCTATGCTTGCTTCATATGAGGTTAAAGTATCATCGATGCAGTCACGTGAAAAAGACGATGAAGTGGCCCATGATCCTCCTCGTCTGTCTATGAGGTAATAGGATCTGGATCGACATAAGAGTCAATAACAGCCTGATACACTATCTCCACTGCCAACAGTGGCATAGACATTCCAGTATGTGACTAACCTTCACAAGAAGCAGTCGAGAAAGGTATGGTCCAAGGATCGTTGAAATACAAAGTGCGGAAAGGAACTGACCTCATTGACGAAGTAGACCTACTGGACATGTTGTAGATATGATGAACAGGTTCCATGAAGTCAAAGGTACCCATAAGGGATGAATACATTCCGACACTGATATTCTTAGTTTCTAGCTGAGAATTGTCGATCACAGGGATTGACGATCCAACCGATGCATTGGGGATATTATACGCAAACGACAAATAGTCAATTGTCACGATCTTCCCATCGTGAGGAAAGCAAAGAGTACAGAAGACGAACGATATGATTACAGTCATAGCATAAGTCCAATTGCATCGTAGTAACAAATTATAGTCAAGGGGCGCATCAACCACCTCGACATCCACCTCCACCATCTTCCCACCTAACTGGACCGGGAAGGCAGGAAGAATACCGCGAGGGAAGAAAGAATGAACATCAAAATCATTCAACATGGTCGGAGATTAAGAAAGGGTCAGAGAGCCGAGGGATTTCCAATAGACGAGTGGCATCACACATGTTGCAGCGTCTTCATCAACAACAGTACGCTTGATGGTATACTTTGAGTAACCCACGTGGATTTGGAATTCCACATGGTATGGCAAGTGAGGCTTCACATCTGTGATGTCAAACTTGATAACTTTAGATCCACTAGGATCTAGAGCTCCTAATGTAGATAACAAGGCATTCCTTTCTAAAGGACACGTCTGGAGTACCTCCAGAGTCGACATCGCACAAGGGGTTTCACCTAGATCCTCAACAATAGAGTAATTCTGGGCAGCTCTAGAATTAGGATTGTGGGTAGAGCGCTTGAGTACTCCTTTCATAATATGAGGTGGGGGCTTTGGTTTTTCGATCTGTAAAGGTGTCTCCGAAAGAGGGGGAGACTATAGACCAGGTACAGTCTATGAAGAAATGTAATCGTGAGACTAAGTGGCTACATTAACCTCAGACTTAACCATATTGATGCATAGACAGTCACCATCTTGCATCAATGGGTTTTGACTCCCACTTGTCACATTTTCGGGATTCAAGGAGCTCGAGACCATCTGTTGATTATGTGGAAAATGATTAGTCAACACAATGGGAGGGAGAGATAAAAGCCTCACAACTTCCGCAAGTTTGGGGCACAAGTGGGTAAGGTGATTGTATGTACAAAGCTTGCATGGAAACTTCACCTTCCGCCTTTCTTTCTTTCCCTCACCAACATTATTATTTGACTTCTCATTATTACCATTGTCCTTGGGTTTATTATTATTCTTCCCACCTTTATGATTATTACCACGTCCTTTCTTTTTATTCCCTCATGGTTGTTGGTTACCATTCAGGTTGGTCAACAATTGCACATAATGTACCTCTGCCAACTGAGTGGGAGTGGAGGACATAGACAAAGATGACCCACCTACATACTAGTTTAGAGACAACTCTTTCAACTGGTTGGTCACCAAGTCTGTAGATTTCACATTGGCGGAGCCTACAATGCCATCAACATGAGGCCCAGGATTTTGTCTAGGGTCATAGTTTGACCTTGGTGCATCTGGAAGAATGTTGTATAACATCCAAGACTGAACATATATAAGATCTAACTGTTGGGCTTTAAAAATCGCTTCTTCCTCAGATGTAACCCTGGATGTAGAAACATCCTTCGAAATATAAGTCTATAGAGACTTAAGAAACCACTCTAGCAGGAATTCTAGAGGCATGTAATCCTTGATCAACCTCTTCCGTCTATGCCACTCTTGGATGTGATCTAAGATATGGGTGGCTTTGTCCTGACGGAAGGCCGACAAAATTTCTATGCCAACATCGTAACAAACCGACAATTGGAAGTGGTTGAGGAAGACTAAAACCATCTGATTAAAAGTTTCGTACATCTCCCTTGGTATCTATATATACCATTTCTCAACGACCCCCGTGAGGGTGCATTGAAACAATATTAAATGAATAGAATCATCGTTAAGGGAATTAGAAGAGCACCAAAGATGAAAAGTAGTGACGTGATCACTAGGATCCTTGCCGGTATTTCCTTCGAATTTCAGAATATCCAAAGGAAGATTGGTGGGGGCGGGGGGCCATGTCAGATCATGACATACATGGTCATTCATTAATTTAGACAAGTCTGGCAGATTGACCATGGTCAAGAAAGGAGACGAGGTTGCAGCATCTAGCCCCAAGCACTTGGGAAATATTGTTGTTGGGGAATCACATCCCATATAGGGTTTTGGTATGCACCATGGCTTTGTACGAGATTGTAATACCCTCCTCCGAATTGATTCATGAAGTGTTGGATGGGCACCATTCCAGTAGGAATGTTATGATGAGGGTTGTAAAAATTGCCCCTAGCGGGAGTAGCACTAGGTTGGGGGTTTCCCAAGGTATGAAACTGACCTCCACCAGGTGTGAATCCGGAGGATAGAGGTGGATTCGTCATGCCAAACGTGTTGGTCAAAATCAGTGCAAAGGAGGTAGGTGTAAAGGATGGGCCGTAAGCAACAACTTGTCTTCTAGGTTGACCACTCCATCTAGGAGCATGAGGACCAGGATTAGACTCGGGGTGAAAAGGAGGAAGGCCTCCAACTATAGGAGTCATTTGTGGGATATGATTCCCTCCAAACAAAAATGGAGTATGTGAAGGAGCCATGCCCCCAAGTCCAATACCAGTATTAAGATTAGATACTAGGATGGAGGATGAAAATTACGATGTGAAATTCGACATACCATAAGAAAAAGGGCTAGAGGCCGTAGGGATGGCCTGAATATTGTAGATCGACGAGTGACAAAGGGACCCAAAAGGGTTCGTGGCTATAGGTTGACCATTCACTATAGAATGGACATGAGAGATGATAGGAACCTCCGGCACTACAACCATTGTGGTTGAAGGTGTCTAAGGAGTGTTGTTAACTATAGTGGGTATGGGAGTTGAAGGAATCCTAATATCTTTCTGACCTGATTCGGTACTCATCCTTGTATGATCACAAGTCTGGTAAGTGGAGGTGTGTGTACCATGTTTGATAACTTTACATATTTTAGAAGGCAAAGACTCAAGATGTGGTGGTAATCGTAACAAGCGATGAGACCTATGGGGAAGTTGGTCTGGCTTCACGATGACTCAAGATTTGAGAAAAGAAATCCTAAGGCCAACTAGTAATCAAAGAGAACACCAAAATAAACAAAAGTACAATATGCACACAAATATGATAAAGTGGCTGAAAGGGGCCTCCCTCCCTAAAGTATGTATGCCTCACCAAAGAGGGGCCTGAGACTCCTTGCAAAAGATCGGAGGTATCTGAATTAGTTATAAGGTCCCTCATGGGATTAACAACTAGTCGGTCAGATCCCCTTGGAGAGGTAATCCTCCATAAAGGTTGTGTGTTGTTCGATCCTTATCTAACCCAGGGTACCTACAGAATAACCCTTGCAAGTAACCTATGTGGTACCTATGTCAAGCAACTAAGAAACCATAATATAACCAATGCGCAGGCGAACAGTCGTAAGTCAGGTCCACCATATGGGCAGGGTAACAAAGCCCAAAACCTCGAAAGCACCGCCTCTCACAGAGGTAAAGGTACTAGAAAGATCCCCATATACGAATAGATCCCCAGAAATATATCTGATGCTAAGAAGGTATTGGGGGGATATCCCCTCAACCAAATTCACGTGACCTTGTGCTTAAATCTGGTGTAAGCGGAGCCTCCTGATGTCACCGATTATACAATGGATTTCACCACTCCCTTAGTCAGACACATATGTTGATTTAATAGCCTTGGAGAATTTTACTCACAAAATCCTATTCCAAGGTTCTAAATCCTAAGCTAGTTTGTGCACCCTAGAAAATAAAATCGTTTCTAATCAATTTTAAATTATCAGCGTTGCTTTTAGTGGCCTTTCTTACTCAAAACGGTGTGGTAGTGAAATTGATGATGTTATGAATCAACAAGTAAAATAAATGAATATGAATAAAATGCAAAGTCCTAACTTCAATTCCAAATATGATAAGCTTTCAAAATGCAATTTTCAATTTAATTATGCAATTCAAAATAAGATGCAATATTTCCATACATGTACTAAGATTGTTGGTTACTATTCTTCTATATTGTCTGCATTTATTGACCCAGGGTTCATGTCTGTCGGGTTTCCAACAAAGCCTCTAAAAATATCGGCTCTACTGGTAAACCGGAAGGCAACGCAATACACAAAATGTGCTTCACGGTCTCACCCAAGATATCTTTAATGGGTGGTTGTAAGACTCAGGTGTTTACAGCCTAGGATTGAGCATGAGATATGAGGACTGAATATTGAACCATTATTATAACTATAAATGCGATATACCGTCATTTTCAAATAAGCCAAGAATATAACAACTCATTCATCCAACATAACCATAAATACTGAAGACATTAAAGATATACATGCATTTATCACATAACACATATATTACCGTGGTTCACCCCTTCCTGGGCTACGTCCACAAAGATTTGGATCTCGGCTCTTTTATTATAGTTGTTATGTCGCTACACGCCGCGTTCTTACAACTCTTCCCCATCGGGTGAGATCTATATGAGCCCGACTAGACCGCACCAGGATCCACAGCCTACGATCTAACCCTCAATATCTACCCTCCTTCCTCTTATCTAGCTCAACAACTTATACAACATAGATCATATAGCAAAATATCTCACATCGCATCAACTCATGCATTACTAAAGCGACTCTTTCTACAATAAAAACAATAGTCATAACTTAGAACCTCTAACCTCTCTATGATTCCTAAGTATCGACATTTATACGTTTTCGTCCTTCAATCATTACAATACATTACCAAAACCCCAACCCTAACGTTGTTAGGTCTTCCTTCACATGCACGTGTGTGGTTCTTCCTTCCAAATGTCGTTTTCCTCGTGCATGTTTCTTTCCCAAAATCGCCTTTCTTTTTCTCCTCGAACTGCCTCCAACATGCCCCCAACACTGACATGTGGCTCATCCCAAGCCACCTAACCTTTGTGTGCTTCCTTGATCTCCCTGGTGATCGCCTAAAACTTTTCCTTGAGCTCGACTGCCTGTGTCTGCGCCTGCACAATCTTCTCCTTGAGTGTGTCTACTATCTGGACTGCAATTTCATCGTTGATCAATTCCACTCACTCTCCCTGGGTCTGTGATATATATTTCTTGGCTTCTTCTACCTATGCAAGGACTTTTGCTACCCGCTCTTGCAGCGGTTCCATTTGAGCCTGCCGCTCATGTTTCTATGTTTGCACAGTGGTGAGATATGCCTACAACTTATTCATTTCCTGCGCCCCTTTGACACATTCTGTGATTGGCATTGTCTTCTGCCTTTGCTTGAGGTCTTGGATCATTGCGTTGATCCTTTCTTCTTCCTTGTCCCACTTTTGGACTTGTTGATCCTCCTATAGCTTAGTCCAAATTTGCATTGCTTTATCAAACAAGTGAGATGCTCTGCTGGCATGTTGCTCTATCTCCTGCAGTTGCGTTGTTTCCTCCTGCTTCCTTTGCTCCTTCATTGTTGGTGGAGTAGTGGGTGCGAGCTTCTCCCGGAGATTCTCAATCTCCTTCTGATATTGATCGATTGCCTGCACAATCTGATCAATCTTTTCTGCTGCTGTGATTTCATCCCTCCGCACAGCCTGTGGAATATTCTCGTAAGTTCCTGCCACTTTCTGCTCCAATCCTTTTATGTGCTCCCTTTCCTCCTGGGTCTCTAACTTAGCCTACTCATAGACTATTTCCAGTGCTTCCCGCTTCTATGTTTCCTTCTACAATTCAACTAAGTCTTTGTGTGCTTGAGACTATACATCATGGTTTATGCTAACCTGCAACTTGTGGAGTGCCCTGGTAGGCATCCACGTCAACACCAGTTGGATTTGGATTAAGTCCTTCAAGGGTGTCTGTCCCACGATCTCATCCATGCGCAACATACTGGGTGTGATGTGGAAAGTTGCGTTCGGGTGCAGTAATGGGTGGAATGGATCTCGTTCTTCTACTTCCATTCTTTTTTCTATCTGTGGTGTTGATGACTCTATTCTCATGCTACTAGCTATTGTGTGTGGTTCCCCTATTTTCTTGAGTAATTGTCGCATGTCTGTTATCTCCTCCTGAATCTTGTCTCTGTGGTGCGTAGCATGGTCAAAATCCTCGGCTAGACAATCCTAGACCATTCAGGCTATCATTTCCCCATAGTCATCTGTGATCATATACTCTGGAGGTGTTCTTTGTTCCTTCATTTTCTTGCGCTCACCTTCTGTCTGCGTGGCTGGAATATTATTTTCCCTTGGTTCCTGTGAGTTGGGATTTGCTGTAGTCTCTTGTGTGGGCTCGACCTATTTCTGCTGCTCCTTGGCCGATTGCGTCTTATCCTTCTTCCCGTTCTGGGTCCCTGTCTTCATTGGCCCTTCATTTTTTTATTTTTTTTTCCCTGTCCCGTTCTTCATCTCCTGGGCACTTGGATTTCCTTTGGCTCGGTTTCTCCCTGCCCTGCCTCTTCTTCTGTTGTTCTTTCCGGCAATTCCTGGGTGAGGACTAGAATATTCCACTCGTCATCCCATTTGTTGATGACCATGTCGATGTCGCCCTCTGTGATACAATAGCGCATTTGTAGCCATTGTTTATCAAGATCCTTCCTCACTTGTATCCACATTGTATGTCATGTGGCCTGGAAGTTAGCGATGTCTTTATATCGCACGATGAACTCTGGTGTTATTCTCCACCTTTTGGAGATGGCTTCTTGTAGGTCGCATAGGTATCCTTCAAATATGGACTTGTTCGCCCTTTTTCTCCTAGATTCTATCCTAAATCTGAGAAAGAAATATCTCTCTCCCTAATTCGGTTTGGGTCTGGTAAAAAAAATTACATACTTTGGTTCCCTCCACCTCATGAAGGTGATTAACATGATCATCCATGAATAGTGAAACTCTGTGCCTAGATCCTGCGCATCCTTACAGTCATCCAGGAACAATTTCAAGAGGTACAGTGCCCAAATCACTGTGGTTCCCTTAGTGCATTGAGATGCAACTGCGACAACCCCAACCAGAACTTCCTCCTTGCGGCATTTTCTTAGCATATTGCAGGCTAATATTTTGGTGTCTAATTGTGTTGCAGCATCATTGATCCTCTTGGTAATGATCCCTTTTGTCCCCCTGTCATTTCCATACTTATTCTTCATCTCTTATTCTAGTGCTCTCCCTGGCTTTGTCATCCAAAAAACACGCGGGATCCATACCCTGAGATGGAAATCCTGTTATGCTCATGATAATTTCTACGTCTATCAAGACGAGATGTCCAACCAGATGTCCCCTCCATGTGTGACTGCTAACAATTATTTGACGCACATGATTGTGTGTTGACCTCTGCCAAAATGTGTTAGGTCTACCAGACCCAAAATTCCTATCTTCTCCAACCCTGTTGCCCATTGGAGTGGTTGATCGATCGGTTCCCCAAATGGATTCGTGCCCACCATCTCCATGTACAATCTCTTTGCAAGTTCCAGAAACTTGTCTTCATCTGCTACATCATGGTCTAAGTATTTGAGCTTCCCTATATGACCCAACAAGTCTGGTATTTGAGCTTCCCTATATGAACAAGTGTTTCTCAGGGTCTTCTGCTGCTTCTCCTCAAAATTCTGGTAACCTGATGGTGGGGTCATGTCCTGCCATTCTGAATGTTGAACTACTACCTTTGAGCGGTGTAGATACATGACTAGTGCTTCCTGAACTGGCTCCTCCAGTTGTTGTTCCTTGTGTAGATGTACTTCCTACTGTCTGATTGTTTCTGAACTTCGATTGTCTAAACGGTGGTGTTCTCTTTGGTGTATTAGTCACACATGGGTTTATGGGTTCCACACTGACATTAATATGGATATGATTGTTGCCTTCTCTTCCCACTCTTGGACCTCTCGTCTTCCTCTCATATGTTGTGTACAATATTTCCTCAATTTGCTCCACATCCCAGATATACTCTACCTTTTCCTCATCACTCGCCAAGCCTTCTCTCGCGGCTAAGGCTCTCTTCTTGGTACTCACCTTGTATTGATAGGGTACTCTACTACGCGTATTTCCAGTTGTCTCCAAGATCCACCAGACATGGTCATCATCCATCATGATTGGGTCCAAGGGTTCCTCCTTCTTTCCCTTATCCTTTCCTCCTTCCATTTCTCCTCTTTCTGTAAGTGCTTCCCCCCTTCCCCCATGCATGCAGGGAAGTTTAGCTATCTGACTCCATTGTCATTAAACCTTTATTATATAGCAGTATCTTAACAGAAGTATATAGGGATTAAATGTACCTTCCTCGAGGTTCGCGTAGAAACTCTTTCTCCGCTGTGTTGTACGGCTTTGCTGTGTCTACTACAAACTCTTTTATAAAGACTGCCAGAATATTGTCAAGCCAAAAATCTATTGCGCGAGTGAATTTTTTATTCACCTGCTTAAGTTGCTCAATCTATATTGGGGTCCACTCTAGTTGTCGAATCCAGTTCATTGCGTGGTTATCCTTTAACCTTAGTATCCACTCCTGCAATAAATGTGGAAAATCGCAGAAAAAGACTTTATGCAAATCAGTAAACATGTATTTCTCCATATACTTGTGGGGTGTTACTCTAGTGTTTCTATTGTCTTTCTATGCAAACTCTAGCTCTTTGTTTCTCAACCAGCTTTAGATCTCTGCTTTTGTGGGATTCCACAGTCTCAACATCCCCTTCTATTGTCTCATTGTTCTCTCCCTAATATTTTCTTGATCTGCCTCCGACAAGTCTTCAACTTATCTCATCTACTCAATCCTCTCGTGTTCCTACCAATGGCAACAAAACCATTTGTTGGTTACTATTCTTCTATACTATTTGCATTTATTGACCCAGGGTTCATGTCTGTCGGGTTTCCAACAAAGCCTCAAAAAATATCGTCCCTCCTGGTAAACTAGAAGGCAACATAGCACACAAAATGCGTTGTGTAGTCTCACCCGAGATAGCTTTAATGGGTGGCTATAACTCTATGTGTTTACAGCCTATGATTGAGCGTGAGATATGAGGACTGAGTATTGAACCATTATTATAACTGTAAATGTGATATACTGTCATTTGCAAATAAGTCAGGAATATAATAACTCATTCATCCAACATAACCATAACTACTGAAGACATTAAAGATATACATGCTTTCATCACATAACACAAGTATTACCACGGTTCACCCCCTCTTGGGCTACATCCACAAAGATTTGGCTCTCAGCTCTTTTATTATAGTTGTTCTTTCGCTATGCATTGCGCGCTTACAACTCTTCCCTGTCGGGTGAGATCTATATGAGGCGGACCAGATCGCACTAGGCTCCACAACCTACAATATAACTTGTTGGGGTCCTATAATCATAGGTTGCCCGATTCTTCAGTTGCTATTTGGTGTTGCTCCCGTGATGAAGACATCCGGCTCAGTTGATTCTGTTTTCCCCTCTATCCATTTTCGCCCGATCCTTCATCACCCTACTACATCCTTCATCCACCTCTGCGCCCTCACTCCCTTGCCCCTTTGTCCCGTTGACTACATCCCACTCGCCACTCATCCCTGCATGAATAAACAAACTTAGGATAATAAACAAATAATTAAGTTAATATTAAAGGGTTAGTGGTGTTTTCTAATGCTTGTTAGCCTGATAAAATTATTTTAATAGGATAATTTAAAATAAAATAATGATTAGATTAATTATTAATTAATTATAAATTA